>CM030844.1:2737629-2977629 GCA_018105865.1 Metaphire vulgaris
TTTCACACCATTTCTGCAAAAGATAATTCATGCTGTACAGAAAAGCATAACGTCCATACAAATTTATTAGAAATTTATGGGATTTTGCAAGTAAATACCAGTTATGGTCATTAAGAATTATGAAGAATGAAAATGGCCACAGAAAATGTTCAAACTATCTTCCTTCCACTACCCAAGCCAGACAAAATTACACATGTAGTTAAGCAAAGCAGCAAAGTCACAAAAGAATGAATCCACATCAGTACAATGAACTTAATAAATGTAATTAATCAAGGTGCAAACAATAGCAGCATCGTTATTGTCTTATTTGAACTCCTCAATGTCCATTTCATCCCAACAGCCTTGGATCAACAAGGTCCACACCATCAACTGCAGAGGCAAAATCGTTGCCTCAGTGCGTGCGTTGACTGGGCCGTCTTTTTACCGACAGATACGAGAGTTATTCCATAGCTTTCTGTTGGCGCCGATGCAACACCTGGCCACAACAACCACAAATACTTTTAAGCAAAATTTTATATAAAAATTAACACTAAACCTGTTAGCATAAAAATTGTTTTCTTATACATTTGCTAAAGTGCCTTTGACTTAACCTTTTGCCATGTCCACTACATTATAAAAAATTGATCTTTCTGACTTAACCTGGCTCTTATTGAGGTTGATTTGATGTACCATCAGATGATGCCCTGGGCATTTTGATAGTGGTACCATATAGAAGTTTTTCATTGTTTCAATAATAATAATAATAATAATAATAATAATAATAATAACAACAATAATTTGAACATAAAACAACTGTGTTGGTAGTCAAGTCATAAAATGATTAAGTTTATATCTTATTAAGATAAAAATAGTCATTTAACATGGTCTGTGAAGATCTATGATTCAAGCAATCATAAATCATACAGCTAAACCACCTTTTGAATTTTTTAGTGGGTTATAAAACCGCAGTTGGTTCAATGTGTTACCTCCGGTTGGTTTAAGGCCTTCGATTACTCGTTGACTGTCCTCAAAATACTGATTTGGATGCTGGGGAACAAACTTAACGTCCACATTATTGCGAATCTCGGCGTCGTCCACATACCAACTGGTAATGCCCCTGTTTCACCGAGTCGATAATCTGCAACAACAGAATTACTCATTCAAGACACGCTTTAAGGCTGCTGCTTCAAGGCCACAGAGACCAACTAAAACGTCTATGTTGCTATCACTCATTAGTGAAGGAATAAGACTTTCTGGCTACTATTAAAGAGGAGCATTTGCCTCGTTTATTCCAAATCATTTGGAAGTCGAAATGACTGCAAAAGCGCTGTCGTGAGAAAATCCACTCCAAAATGACGAAAATGGACAACCTACGTAAACAAAACATCATAAAAAGTCAGAGTGTGAAATAATTCTATGGCAGTCACGCCACAGGAACGACGATGCAATCTTAGATTTACACAGAGCTCCAATTCCATAGATATCCTCACACAAGACCTTCAAATTCATTTTCTTGTGACATGAAATCATAAAACGGGGTCAAATAAGTAAGTAGAAAATAAGTAGTGTAAGTAGATTTTAAACAAACCATACCGTGAAAATCTCCAGCTGCTGGGATTTAAGGTGATTATCCTGATGCAGCTGAGAGGAGCGTAATCCGCTCTTTTGCCTTCTTTTCCATAGCTGTGTCATATATTGTAGGCATACTGCTTGTCAAACTGTAACACAGTACAATTTGTCCAATGAAACATAAAACGCCCAAATAATAAAAACACCTTTTGTAATAGCTACAAAAACATTAACCACTTAATTATCTTCAATGCTTATCTTCATTAGTGCCTGGTAGCCATAAGGTCTACTGTATTGTAAAAATATGAATTAGAATTAACCTCTCATTTTAAACAACAGGCATTATTTCTAGATGATTTATTAAACGCTATAACATAGCTAGTGCTAAAATCAAGAGCGATTTACAGATGTTCATAAGATCCAAATAAGTGCGTCTTGAGGGCAGTGTCGGGGATGTGATGGATGTCACTGAGGCGGGAAGAGAGTTCCAAAGAAGAGGGCTGCGCGCGTGTCACGGATCTTTCCCCAGCATCACCGTCCTGGACGGAGGAGGGACATTCGCTTGTTTGATCGCAGCTGCTTACGACAGTCAGTCGGCATCAGCCGCTGTATGAGCGCAGAAATGTACTCCGGGCAGAGAGGGTCGCAGTGCTGGGAATGTGACCAACATGGATAGCACTGGGTGCCCGACTACGTGGATCAATTCATAGTCATCATTGTCTGTACACACACAAATTTACTTCCGAGCACCTTCCTTCACTGCATATATCCGATTTAGGCTGTATAAATTTTACCATTTTAAAATACACTAATTAGCAATGTGTAATAATGTACTCAGAAAAAACCATACACTCATTACTGAAAAATGAAAATTTTATCTTAGCAATCTTGCAATATTTTCAAATCCCATCTACAACTAACATAAAACTCACTTGCGAATCCAAAATACATTTGGGACGATGATGACGCGAAATTTTTATGAAAAACAAACGCGGGCTGATATTATTATTATTAATAGCACAACCTTATCTCCGTCCATAATTCGCGGAATTCCATTCTCCAGAACTTCAAAGCCTCTTCCAGTGAAAGCCCGATGCCTTTGAGGAATAGTCCGTACTGCTGTCGGCCCCAGTGCTTCAGGTGGTGGTACTGACGCAAATTCTGATGCAGATTTTGCATGCACAGCGGATACGAGTCTTTTGACAACTGAAACACGAGATACACGCACAATCGTAGAACCGATATCAATCACGCTGCGTCTATCTAAAACTATGAAACTCATCTTGCTAAAGCTCTGAGAAATCCTGCTATGCATCAGAATAGGCAAAACAGCTAACAGAAGTATCTTATTATTAGAAGCATTAATATTATGATGTTATGAATATAGAAACAGCCTCTGCACAGAATTCCTTGCAATAAAAGTCCCACACTAGAGCTTAAAAGCTGATAATAGCAATAGACGGACTGAAGATAGTTTCAGTACATTTTCTTCGAATATTAAAATTGCACAAAACCTAAGACAGAAGAAAACATCTTAATGCAAGATGAGCAAACCAACCATACCTGGTCGAGCATATTGGCCGTAACATTTCCAGCAGCCGACTTTCTGTTACTGAAATCTTGTCTCGAGATACCGTTAGGTTAAATCGACAGCATTGGCAACAAGCGTCCTTCTTCCACCAACTGAGGAAGGCTTCAGACATCAACTTAAAATTCACGAACAATACGAAACTATAGAAATGGGACCTCATCAATGAACTTCAAGTCAACACCATGCCTTGACAGTCCAAACTAGGCACAACATAATTACGTGACATACATAGCACAACTTAATTACATGACACAGCATACATATTTGTACGACATAACGAACAGAATAGCAAAAGTCATACAGAGCTACATTCATAGCCGGTCATTCACGACAGACATCACTCAGTTCTTGAAGAAGAAAACAGATGTGGAAATCAGAAGTAAATTATGGATATTTGTCTAGTTAAATTACTTGAATCAAGTGACATACATAAATCTGCCAATCTCGAGACTGATGATCATGATCAAAATTTTCCTTGACCAACGGCTTGTTTCTTACCACAAGATCTCGTGAAAGTCTCGAGCGAAATCGCTGCTGACGACGGGCGACGACGACCAGCTCCCCCGACTCGAGCACAAACGCAAATCCCTTCTCCAGATAAACTTTTGTCCCGCGAACCAATTCCAAAACCTCTGAAATGAACCTGAAATATAAATAAAATAATTGAATGATTTCATTAATGTCATATCACAGAAAATAAATCATATTCTGTTCCCAAATCATAATTCCATTAACCACTTTACCGGCCATTTATTTGCACCGTTATGTAATATGGATGCACATATGAGTTATGGCTGGTAAAGGGGCTAAATAAATCGGTAAATTTAAGACGAAACACGTCAAAATTCTACAACACTGATCCAAAAAGTCAAAAGCATTCACAGTTAGGTCGCAGCTGCAGTAACCTCAATAATAATAATAATAATAATAATAATAATAATAATAATAATAATAATAATAATAATAATAAGGTCTAGAGTGGTTCATAAGGGTCTGCCCTGTGTGAGAACAACTACAAACCTTGATAGCCCCAATATGCTATTAGTTCTTACTGACTATTATAATTTATCATCATCATCATCATCATCATCATCATCATCATCATCATCATCATCATCATCATCATCATCATCATCATCATCATCATTATTATTATTATTATTATTATTATTATTATTATTATTATTATTATTATTATTGAGTGCAGTGACTATTCACTGCACTGAATTTACTGCCTTTGAAGTGATGAATAGATACAATAAACTGATTAAGATATTCTAGAAAGTGAAATTGCAATCTCATGTTTGGTCAGAATCCAAAAAAACACTTGCTTTGCTAATCGATGATGGAAAGACATTCATGTTTACAACATTTGTTAAGCACAATTCAGAACCATACCTTGTAGTATTCCGATTTGTCTACCCCTTCCTCAGTCGTACCGTCGCGTGAATTCTTTAATTCGTTAATCACCTTGACCTTGTCATCACTGGAAATCTGAAACGATATAAGTGAACAGTGAAGATTAATTGGAGAGTTAGACAACACGGGCGCCCACAGAAATTTTTCCAGGCGGGGCAAAACATAATGGTTGTGGCTATGCCACATAAATGTTTCCAAGAGAGGGCAAAACACATCTTAACACAATGGTCACGGTTAAAATTTTAGCAAGGTTTACAAATTTCAATGGGAAATATTGGCATTTTTATTTTCCAGGAGGGGGCAAGTGCCCTCTTGCCCCAATGTGCAGGCGCCCATGTCAGACGCTGCAATAACTGCTCTGGTTTCAAAACATTCAGTGAAACTGTGCAACTTACCGGGTTGTAATGCAAGTTATGGAGCTCTAGGAATGCCTTGATTCCTTCTTTACTCAAAAGCTGAAAACGGAATCGGAAAAGCTCGATTTCCTGAGAAATAAACCAGCGGCGAAGATCCTCTCTAATGGAAATAAAATCAGAATCAACTTCAATCAAGACTGACACAAAGATGGCGTCTTGTCGACAAGCTTCTTCGATAAATCTTGTTTTAAAGCAAATTCTCAAAATACCAAGCAATTATCAAAATTTAGTATTAAAACCTATTCAACATCTCTTTTAGCTGACTTTGTAAAGCACACTTGAGTTTAGCCCTCGCCATGTTTACCGCGCTATATGAAATTCACATGATTGATTGATTGATTGAATTACCAAGCCAAGCAATCACCAAATCGTAGAGCAAGGCTGTATTTCAAAAAGAAAATTTGCTTACAATAATTAATGTGTGCCTTAAGCATAGATATCAGAAAAGATGCTACTTTCACTCAGAAGGTGAAATGCATTAGGCTGAATATGTTTCTACATTGTTTCTTATGATTTAAATCATCCAAGGAATTCAACAAATCTGTAATCTTCTCTGTAAAATATGATGCAACCACTAGAGATTTTTAGCGTTACTTACGTTTTGCAGTAGGCAAGTCTGAGAATGAAATGAGAAATGTGATCTCTGCGTCTTTCGTTCTTCACATCAGTCTTTTCGTTCATAGCTTTTTTCGTCAGCTCTTCATTTTCAAAATGATCATTTATCTAAGAAAATTGGCAAAAGTGATCTAATTCAAATCACTGAATCACAAATATACCAAGTCTTCAAACTTCACTAAAAATGTTAAAATAAGCATTTTGCAGTGACAAATCATTTTGCAGCTTGATTTCATTCAACTTTGACTATACAGTGGATCCCACTTAATCGCATACCGCTTAATTGCATAACACGCATAATCGCATAACAACATAAAAACCCAAACCAGTGTTTTGTGCGTACAATTAATTATCAGACTATTTGCATAGCCCAGTTAATCGCATAAGCAAGGCTTGCACGGCACCTATGCAATTAAGAGGGTTTCACTGTATCAAGCATATTCTGGCATTCTGCATCTAGAGCCAATGCATCACAAATGCCAACAACATAATATGCAGCTTAGAATGAAATCAGTCCTGACATTGCTTACCCTAGTTCTTGTCAGTCCTCTTAGGATTCCCTCTTTTCCCAATTTTCTCAGTTCTGCATCCAAGGCACTTCTGTAGTCGTTGCTACCTCTGGCATGGCGAATGCCAATAGCTTCTACTGTTCTCAGAACTAAAATTTCCAACGCATTGCATTTTAAATTTTGACATATTGATATCATGCTTCTGACATACACCACACAGATCATTTTAATAGCACCAAGTTTGAGTTCTTAAGCTACTTACTTACTTCAAACTCGGGATCTGCTCCCATAATAAAGTCTCAAGTAAACTACAAGAAATCTCATATATTAGCTCTGATTTTTAAGGGGCCATTTCTGACGGGAAGCTTTCGAGGGTTGATCAGGCCCAGGGGCGGCGTCCCCACCCACCTCAGTTCTTCTCTACTTGCCCCTAAGTCTTTCTGAGGCCAGATCCTCGAATTCTTTCAGTGTTATGTTTTCCGTCGGCGGATGATTGTAGAACTGAAGAGGGTGACAATGTTCCACTGCATAAGCGCTGCCGTAGTTTCTCGGACGCACTCTTCCCCATTTTACTCCGCCCCCGCCAAAATCCATTTCAATAGTATTATTTATTGCTACTAATTAAAGAAATCAAGAAATACACAAAATATTACAAGGAACTAAAAATAGAAAATTCCGCCATCGACTGCAGCCGCTGGCAGTTTTAGAAATCCGTTGGTAATGGACCAAATCCAATCCGAATACAGTGGCGTAACCAGGGTTTCAGAACAGAGGCAGACCTTTTCAGAAAATGTCTCTGACTGCCAAAAAAGTTGTAAAGAAGTCTTTCGCACATTCACAGATTCTCTTCGATAATTTTGCCTACCCGCCCCGCCCAAATTTCTCAACCGCTTTTCTAAAATCCCAAGACCGATACCATCCAGAATATGGGCTGCCACGGGCCCCCACTTCGTTGTTCAACCAACTGGAAGATAGCGAGCCAAGAATTTGACTGGTCATATAATTATTTTTTGGTCCTAGGAACCCGAAAGTCGTTTATGGTCCTGCCATGGATTTCACATCTCTCCCAGGGACGTCATTGGGGGGGGGGGCAAGAGGGCATTTGCCTCCCCCCCGATTTTTAGGGGAAATTTTTTTCCGCCAATGTTTGTGTTATTTAGTTTTTACATACCAATTGAACTTGAAGCAAAAAAAGGTTAGCAGCCCCTAGAGGAGTGCTTGATTTGATGTCAAGTAATCTGAAGTAAGTAATCGTAATAAATGACCTGACAAGCAAAAAAGGTCGTCAACTCTTTTTTTCGCAAACTTGGTCAGGTTGAAAGTGTTTTGCCCCCCCCCCCTGATACAGAGAAATGACGTCTCTGTTTACTTCACTAACCCATAACTAAGTAATGTATACACATTGATTTACATGTTGTTAATGTCATCAAGGAAAAAACTGTAACTGTAACTGAAACTGAAAAAACATAACTACTGGCAGACGTGTGAATGGCATTCAGAATTTTGCCTGTGGTATTCTCTAATGCGTAACTTGGACATCTTAAAGGACATTTTTAAACTACAGAGAATGGTATTGGCAGACGTGTGAATGGTTAGCACTTTTGACAGAGAAGTGAAGAGCACCTGCTAATCAAGTTTTTTCAAAAATTAGGCCCCTTTCTCTTGTAGATCAAATGTGCTTGGCATTCAGAATTTTGCCTGTGGTATTCTCTAATGCGTAAATTGGACATTTTAAAGAACATTTTTAAACTACAGAGAATGGTATTGTGAATGGCTAGCACTTTTGACAGAGAAGTTTTATCCAGGCCTGTTAAAGGAGAGATTCCCCCAAAATTTCTAAATTCCCCCAAAATCCCAGCACTGATTTTTTGCATTAAACTGTGCCTCTTCCCCTCCAGCCAAAAGTTAATTTCCCCCAAAGGCCTGGAGTCTGGATAAAACACTGGCCTGATAGCGCTGTAACATTTCTCAGCACAAAACCTCCATAAATTAATTTTATAACTTTTTGATCTGGTCAGCTGCCTGGGTTCCATTTTGACTCTAGTTGCGCAACTGGTTAAAACAAATGACTTCGTAGGCTACCCCTCTCCGGCTGTTCAAGACTCGGCTTCTATTATATGGTTTGCGGTAATGCGATCGCGCTTAACAAAATGGTAGAAACTTTCAGACGCCATGGACTCGTTCTAGTGAAATACAATTCTATGCAGTCTAGAGACAGTAGTTGATCCCACGGATTTCTATTTATAACTGGATAGCGCTTGGCCTATAGCCGCCGCACGCAGCAGTGAGGTCAGCGCGCCAGCCAGAGCGGCCATATTGTTACTCGTATTCATCAGCTGACACTGCTATACTAGGAAGGTGGCGAGGCCAGTGGCGGCTCCACAGCAGTGGCGGCTCCACCGAGGGTGGGTGGGGGATAAGGGGAAGGGGTCCGTGCCCCTATTGAGTGCCTGCCCCCCAGTTGGGACCTATACTTAATGCTACATACATTAAACAACAAATGGTTGGCCCCCATGATTAGAAGTTGCCACCCCAACGGCCCCCCTACTTGCCAAATCCTAGAGCCGCCACTGCTCCACAGGGGGGCCCGTGCCCCCTATTGAGTGTCTGGCCCCCCTGTTGGGACCCTATACTTAATACTGCATACATAACAACAAATGGTTGGCTACCATGATTAGAAGTTGCCACCCCAACACCCCCCACTTGCCAAATCCTGGAGCCGTCACTGGGCGATGCTGGACTGATATTCTAGGGTCGTTCCTGGCACTATATTCAATTCATTTGTCAATAATTGTATCACTCATTTACATTCATTTTCCTTCACACTGCTCTTTTTATCTAAAAGGCCTAAGGCGTCTTTCATTGATGAATAGCATGCAGTTGGATGTTAAGCCTTTTTACCCCCATCAGACAAACATCTCTTGACAAATGGACCACATTGTGCAGTATGCCTAAGCCTAGATGCAGGGTTATTTCTAGGATTATGAATTTGGGGGTGTTGGGAAAATCTGGGGCGGTGGTTATTTTTAGGATTGTAGGATTGTGAATTTGGGGTTGTCGGAAAATCTGGAGGTGTCGAATTTGGAAGTCTCTACCCAGTGTTTAATCTAGACTCCTGGATTCCGGGGAACTGAAAAGCCAGGGGAACTGACAAAAGCCTTCATTCTTCTCTTTTGACTAGATTGTCGTTTAGAGAAGTATTTTCATCCTGTGCTAAATCTATCTCTGTCCTGAAATATGTTGGCCTTTTCAGACAGAGACTAACACTTCTAAAACAAACATCATTACAATATATTTCCAAAAATCCTTTATTATAATATAAAAACCAAACTTAAATATTGTTTCTTTAGCCAAACAAGAAACATTGTAACATTATTTTCCATAGCAAATGTTTTAGTCTGTGACCAAAAACTAACTGTTTTAAAATTTCACAGCCCCAAGAGTTTAATTGACAAATAATTGATTGTTGATAACTGAAAGCAAAACCTAATGGTACAATTATGAAGACACCCAAAGAAGGATCATCTGTCAGGACCTAATGATTAGCAATTCTTACTAATTAAAATCTTTTATGTATACATAACAAGATTACAAAGCCATTGGAGTTTTAGATAAATACAGTAACTGAAAACCACTGACTTATATAAACTCAGCAACACATGGTCTCCAAGTGCAAATGCAAATGCATTGACAAAGGACCTAACTATAAGAATGACCAAAGATTTTAACAGAAATGGTCGATTTCTTCCTAAACTGGTTCAAAATTTCAAATTCAGTCGCTTCTGAACAACTGTTGCCTGGTGAATTATGGCATCCATTTTTCTTTTCATAGCCTTCAGACTGTCTTTGGTCACATAGGCATGGTCAGCTTCGGCTGTCGATGTAGACTTAACAGGTGATGACAAATTAACGCCAGCACAGGTTCCCGGGATGTCGATGACATCAACATCGCTAATCAATTGAAGTCTCGGCTTTGGCAGCTTTCGTGACTTGGTGACCTATAAGCAAAAGCACAACAATATGCAATCATAATAATCATCATCGTTTCAATCTAGAGACGCCTTAAAGGACTCCAAACCCTAGACGCCCACATCGTCCATGTATGCACGGGTCGGATGGGTCCCATATAAACAATCACCCCAACCCAGAGACGTGCCAAAAATACACCAAAAATCGCCTACTGTAATGTAGAATTCAACAAATAATTTACGGCAGAGCTATCCCAGACATCCACAATATTTTCATTGAAACACTACATAATGTTGTCATCCCCAACTTCACACAGTGTTACCAATCGCATGACATGTGGCACAGTTCATTAACATATTTTACTTAAATTCAGACTAAATATTTCACATGACCCAACCCATTTCAATTACGTACAGACCGTAGCAGCCCCAATTATGACCGGCCCCTGGCGTATCTAGTAATTCAAATTTTACATATTCTCAACATAATAGTCAGACATTGATTGGTTTTAATTTACTGTACAATTTGTGAACATGCTGAACATGGTCCGGTCTGCAGCCTTTGGGTCTTGTATCCATCCCCTTTTTGGTCCTAAAGTTCACCAACAGCTTATTTCTCACAAGCATTGTTAGAAGTATTCCACTAGGCTAGATACAATGTGCTACTTGGCTTCATCTAATCCTGAATGCAATGAAAATGAACGTGAAAATGTATGTAACCCTACGGCTGAGAGGACCATACAAAATGCTAGTTGAGAACAAAGAAGATACAGTACATTGCTAAAAAACGAGATCAAACATATAAGCTGACCTTAACAAGATGCTGAGCACTATAGCTCTATAGAAGCAGATCTGACCATTAGACGTCTACCGGGTATATCTCCGCTGATCTGACCCTCCCTCTCACGGCCGCTGATCGGATCACTAAGCGTCTATATCAAATTGAGATCAGCGGATCATCTTAGCTCAGCGGATCAGCTCAGATCAACGGATTATTATTACCCGCCACTTCGGTGCTAATTTTGAAAGCGCTATAGAAATTAACGAGATTTCACATTACATTTCGTCACATTAAATTTCAGAGTGAATAGACAGACATAGAAACCTTTACTTACGCGTGAAATGATTGCTTTGCTCCTTTAAATTGTTGTTTCGAACAGTTAATCGCCGCACAACTCGGCATCTTCCACGATTGATTATGATTAGTTCACAACACTACGAGCTACAAGATGGTGGCTAGTTGACCTCAGGCTGTAAGCTAGTATCCTACATCCAGGTCTATAAATAGAAATCCGTGGTTGATCCCATAGTCTCTATAATATCATAATCAATCTATGGTTGATCCATCCTAAATTCCTAATCATTGACATCTATAAATAGGCTATTAAATTAAATAGGCTATTTATAGATGTCAATGATCCTAATAATAACTCCATGAGTTGATCGACGGACGACGGCGTTTGTTTACATTGTTCCATGCAGAGTGTCCGGGTGGATGGCAGAGTCCTTGCGGAGGACACGGACGATGCGCCGACGGATTCTACAACAACGGATCGTGCGCTTGTCTGGTGAGCGACCGACAGATCCTTATATCCGGATTTTTTTAGCAGAGAAAGTCTCCTTTTTGTCGCAGTCGCATTTCAAACTTAATTTTACAGACCAACTTCGTGGACAAAATAAACAAATAATAAATAATAAATAAATAAGCAAGCCAGTTTTTGATGTCAATGAAAGGAAGCAAGGCAAGAATTTTTATAAAATAGAAGCACGCAGTCAACAGTATTTCATTGCTTAGGCCTAAGCTCTAAAGTTTATGGCCTAGACCATATTGAACAGAGTGATTGAAAAGAAGTAAGGTCAGCAGATGCTTGTATACATTATGAAGTGGCGCTACAGAAGTTGATGATTGGATTGAATACATGTTGGCGATGATCATACAAGGTTAAAATAACGACGATAGCTTCTCTTTTTGATTTTCTTTTAGTCTGGTTTTGTTGGTGTTGCTTGTGAGCATTGTCAACCTAACTTGTACGGTCCTCTTTGTAATAAAGGTCAGTGGGCCATTGGTGACAAATTTCTCAGTGCATCTAAATACAGAAATTGCCAATTCCGAAGTATATTTGCAAATAGTCGGAAATCTTCTTAGAGGCTGAACCACTCACTGAATACGAATTTTGTTTGTTGTTTATTTCTGCTGTGCAGAGTGTTTTTCTCTTTATAAATGGAATAAGCACTTTATAGCTGTGTAGGAATTGTGCAGATAGCAATGTATGATTATTTCTTGACTTATCATCTTGCACAAGGTTCGTTTTATTCAGTGTTTGAAATATTTGATGATTTTAAAATGGTTGTTTGTATGTAAACAGAATGCCAATGTGTCAATGGAATCTGTGACGGTGACATCAATGGCACCGGCCAGTGTGACTGCAATTCAGGATATACAGGAAAGTTCTGTGATGAAGGTAAGTAAGATCTAGCCTCTATTTTGATATGCTGTTGCATGCTATATGTTTTAGATGTTTTGTTTCAGGCAGACAATTTAGTTTCTTTCAAATTAAACCTCAACTTGCCGTTATATTAATCTGTGATGACATTGACTTGGAATGACGGTTAATGTTTGTTTTCCAGTCGTGACAAATTGTGATTCAGTGTCCTGCCCTGACAATTCGTGCTGCACTTCTTCGAGGACTGGAGTTCAGTGTACCTGTAACCATGGTTACGAGGAAGATGCAGACAAAGTTTGCAAACGTACGTTGTTTTTTTCATAATAAGGTGTGCTCTTGTTATAATTTTAAATTATCAGAATTGGAAGTAGTTGTATTAACAAGGACAATTGTTACACAGAACCTATAACTGCATGCATTTTGAGACTTAATTCTTGTTACTTTTATTTTTACAAGACTATTTTTATTTTTGTAATGCTGTAATCTGCACTTCCTCCAGACTTTATGTTTTATGGCACATGAGAAATTGTCAGTTTAATAATAATTTGTTTAATAATAATTTAATTTTATATATACATATATATATATGTGTGTGTGTGTGTGTGTGTGTGTATGTGTGTGTACATTTGTTATTATTTCCAGCTATTAACCGATGCTTATCCGATCCATCGCCATGCCATCCAAAAGCCATCTGCCTTCCAACAGGTCCAGCCACATTTGAGTGCAGCTGTATGTCCGGTGATTTGATAGAGATGGTTTTGTGTGTGCGGTCGTTGATCCTTGTCAGAAGGATTTTGGAGGTTGTTCAGTAGACTCAACCAAGTGTTCTTTCTCTGGTCCTGGCCAGGTTAGTTTCATCTTCTTATGCAAATTCTAGTGAAGCCGTGTTGTTACATATGACCCGGTTTCACCTTAATGCTTTATCGTTATTGTACATTGGTGTTAGGATTTGGACTTGGCGTGTGTTGCTGTGTTTCTTTCAAGAGAAGCTGTGATTGCCTTGAAGGGTTTGAGAACTATGTCGAAGGCGACGGATGTCAACTGATCGACGTATGTGTCGTCAACAAGACGCTGTGTCACGAAAATGCCAACTGTACGACTACAGGACCATGGGAGGTTGAGTGAGTTTATTTCACTTCTCTCCTGACCAGTGAATCATTTTAGAATTTATTAATTTCATTTCTTGCGGTGTTTTCGACACAGACTATGGACGCTCTTTGTTGACGGTCTTCTGTATTTTGCGATGTTCAGGTGCGTTTGCTCGGTTGGTTACATTGGTGATGGTCAGAACTGCTATGGCAACATATACGAGGTGAGATAAAAGCAATCGTAGAAATTATTTACTGCCTTGATGTTGATTTTTGTAGCCCACAGATTTGTTTTTGAAAAGGTTTTAAAGAACAGTTTAAATTTTTGTAGAAGTAAATTTGATTTTATGCTGGATTGCATTTGGTTTATGTGGCATCCTATTTTAAAGTTTTGCTAATGTGCAGTATTTGTTTTCCCAAATGATAAATTTGATATTGCAACGCCTTGTTTACTCCTTGACTAACCAGCAGCCATGGACTGATTACCAGTTTGTTACAATTGTTAATTGTGGCTCTATAGAAGTGAAAATTTGATTTCTGAATTTGGTAAGAAGTCAATGAGTAGTCGACGAAAAGCAACACTTTTACACATTTTATGTATTTTCTTCTTAAAGGGAATTAACCTGAGAACTGTTGCTTGATGGATTTTTTTCTTTTGACCAGCAAATATAGGCGTTGCATTTATCCGATCCAGAATTTAAGAACCGTTTCCAGTATGCCGTTCGGTTGACCTCGAGGATCTACACAGAATCCTTGACCAAGCACGGTCCATTCACAATCTTCCTTTCAACTGACAAAGGCGTTAGAAGGTCCCTAACAAATCGTCAGGTAATGCCTTGGTTTCCACTCAAATATACAGGTATATTATTAGAATCGTATTTAGACTACCTCCTCGAAGAACTGTTTGGGCTGTTTACATGGAGTTAACATTATCCGTTGTTGAATAACACATGCAACTGACAATTCTAGTTGATACTAGTAAGAGACATTGACAGGAATGACAATAAGGGAGTCGGACTGTATTTTCCTTCAGTTCCATGTTATTATGAATTTGGATACATGTGTGTTTACTTTAAGCAGGGTAATTGTAAGCAGGGTAATGTGGTTCGACTGATGATATTTTTACTTTTAACGTGTCTTAGCTTCAGGATGTATTTGCTGACAAAGATGTTGCCCGCCAGTTGATCCGCCAGCATCTGATAGCCGCCCAGCTGACCTTGGCTGACCTTACCAACACATCGACGTTTTACACCCTGGAAGGAAACTCTGCAGAGCTTTTCTACAAGGTCTGTCACTGCACCCTGCAAACCTAGTTGTGGTCTTCTCTTTAACTTCATTGCCATCTCCAATATCACATTGTTAATATTACCATTTATTATTATTATTATTATTATTATTGTTATTATTATTATTATTATTATTATTATTATTATTATTATTATTAAACTGACAATTTCTTGTGTGCCATATTACCAAAATGTCGGGAGCAAGGGCACATTACAGAGTCTACAGTAATAAAAATAAATATAATAACAGTCATCAAAGTAATGAATGGAAAACAATCTAAGGCAGAAGAGAATAAGATTTTGTAAACACATAAGTCTTTAAATTTTTCTTAAAGTAATGTAATGAATGTATGCATGTCTTGCATTCCTGTTTACTATCGTTTCTTAGAATTGCCTTCCTAACGATAACAAACTCATCATTCTAGTGGCCACTCTGAAACACACAAAAACCATTTGAATTTATTTAAATATTACGTGACATTACAATTTTTTAGATGGGTCTTTGTTTTCACAGAATAATTTCTATGATTGGTTTTCATTAGAACAAAGAACTCCGATTCCGTCTTGACGACTACAGTCTGCGAGCCAAGGTGCTGAAAGGTGACCTGATAGCGGCCAATGGAATCATTCACATCATTGATCGACTTCTTGATAAACCACCTGTTACAGTTGGTAGTGCTAAGGTGAGCTGAACATTTTATGAAAAGTATTTGCTTGTAATTGATCTTCATAGTGTATAAATTTTGTGCCACTTGGAACATGCAATTAATATACATGTGTATGTATGACTGTACGCTTATGTATACTGTGTATATGTATAATGTGTGTTTGCATATGCTGTATGTTTGTGTACTATGTATGTATGTATGTATGTATACGCTTGTGTATAGTTACTATAATATGTTTTTTATGGTGGCAAGAATTTAAAGATTATGTGAAATTTATATTTTCAGAAATCTATTGCATTCATATTAGCCACTCAGCCTGGTTATTCGAGATTTTTCAGTTTGCTAAAATTATGTACGAACTGATTAAAAACTGATTGACTAAAAGGCTTGCATAATAAATACTTGTCACTAGAATGCTTCTGATAAAAATCAATATGAATTGTTATCTCTAGTTAAGTTGTATTCGGGATTTTCGCAAACTGCTACATCAAGATTGTCTTCCTTAGCAATTGTAATGATTTGAATGAAAAATGGGGTTTTGGTGTGACGCTATTCTTTACTATTATAGAAATGTGTGGGGGAAAGTAATGAATTGTAATGAGCTTACATAGTTTAAATTTGCCTTCTTGTGATAGGCTGTCAATCTTACGGAGAAGTTAGCAGCAGACGGCTTCTATACTGTATTTGCTCCTGCGTCAATATCGTGGAGTTCGTTGCCACAAGGAACGTTTGACTATTTCTTGTCAACAGAAGTGAGTATCATTTGAATTTTCGATTTTATAGAGATTAAAATATTTTCAGTATATAATTCTTGTGGTTTATAATTTGTTTGTGGTCTTTTCAATTAATCTTTTTACTGATTTGTTTGGTGATAATTGGAACACATGTTAGAGGATTGCTCAGCTTTACTTGTGATTTTATTTGTACATAAGCATCCTAACAATGCTTATGTATGGAGCCTCTTTATTTTATTTTTCTTAGGGCAAAGGGAAGTTGATAGAGATTTTGGAAAACCACATCATTGTGACTGAACCATGTGTAAGCAAGACTTAACTTCATTGCACAGCTTTGAAATGCCATAAGCAAATATTTTCATGAATTTAATGTTATCTTTTAGACTTTATAAACATTATATTGGTCATTTAGTATGCAATTGATTGCATGTGCTGAATTTTTGCGAGTTCAAGGTCTGGATAAACACTAGGTTACTCTTGATTGGTTTGCCATAGTCAGGTGTAAGTTATTTGTATTTTTCTGAAGGTTTTGGCAAACGACCTTATCAACATGCCTCAGATTACCATGATGGGAGGACTGGTCAATGAAATTTCTGTGTCAGCTGTGGTGAGTACACAAAAAAACTGTCACACCCAAAGGGAGAGGGTTGGCTCTGAGCAAAGTGGACGTTATTGCATAACACCACTGTAATAGAAACACAAGCACGCACACACATACAAACACTCATATATATATATATATATATATATATATATTCTATTCTACTAGACAACATATATATATATTTATATATATATATATATATATATATATATATATGTGTATGTATGTTGTCTAGTAGAACAGGGACAGAACCACTTGGCTAGTGGGACAGGACTCCACAGATTTTTGTAGCTTTCAGAATGACCCGCACAGCACATTATGACCAAATCTGTGTAGCGGACAAAATGGCTGCTTGATCTATTGCTTATTGCAGTGCTCTCATTGCTTTCGAAACAGGGACGGGTGCAGTTCAATAAAGCGGCGAACCTGACCCAAGCCGATATCCACGCCAGCAACGGCTACATACACAACATCGATGGCATTCTGCTTCCAGACGCACTTCTGCCAATCCTTCCACATCGCTGTGACATCAAGACCCATCGGACTGTCCGTGTAAGTGCCGAGCGTGCACTTTCAGTGTTAGGCTTTGACTGAATTGTCGATTTGCTAACTTGTTTATTTAAATGCCGTGTTATCTTCGAAAGGCTGTTTCGGAGGTGATGTTGAAGAGTTGGGTTGATTGTTTCACAGGGTAATTGTGGCATATGTTCCGGTGAATTGAAATGTCCGTGGATCAATGATGTGCCATTGGTTAGTATGAAAGTTGCATAACTCATATAATATGCTGCTTTTGCTGCTAGGTAATGGAATTAGTTTGGCTGCTAGAGTAGCAAAGAAATTGGAGCAAATTATCTAGAGTATATATATACATATATGTGTGTGTGTTTCATATTTGGTCAGCTGCAACAGACGCATAAGTAAGGTAGAAGGGTATATCTGTATTTTAGTATTAAGGTATTGCAAGGAATAAAAATGAAATGCTGATAGACCTGATTCAGCTTTGTTTCAGTGAATTTTTCATAGCAGCTGCTGTTGGCACTCTGTCCTGGTATAGTTATCTTCCACTGAACTGCACTCTTGCACTCATTTGTTGGCTGTTAGAATGATACGGCTCATGGTTGTCGTTACTGGGTCAACCTTGGACATGGAATGACCCAAAACTACATTGCTTTCTCCGGTTGTCAACAGACGTGCAACAGGACTTATTCCGTAAGTCAGTCCTTTGGTGGACTTGAAGCAATGCTGGTCTAGTTATTTCATCATGTTTTACCTAATGATGATGATGATGATGATGATGATGATGATGATGATGATGATGATGATGATGATGATGATGATGATGATGATGATGATGATGATGATGATGATGATGATGATGATGATGATGATGATGATGATGATGATGATGATAGCAATAATAATAGCAATAATAATAATAGCAATAATGATGATGATGATGATGATGATAATAAAAATAATAATAATAATAATAACAACAATAATCAATATCAGTGTCACTCCAGAGATTTAACACTGTCGCCTTCCGCAGAACTTTCAATACATAATAATAATGATAATAATGATAATGATAATAATAATAATAATAATAATAATAATAATAATAATAAGAAGAAGAAGAAGAAGAAGAAGAAGAACAACAACAACAACAACAACAACAATAATAATAATAATAATAATAATAATAATAATAATAATAATAATGACAACTAAGTTTAAAGTGGTTCAGTGCTGTCTGCCCTGTGTGAGAACAACTATTCTTTACTATACATAGACCTCACCATATCCTGAAAGTACTTAACAATACAAAATGGTGTATGTAAAATGCCATGAAAAATTGCGGTACGTTGGGTGGACAAGTAGATTACCTTTTTCAGCCGGGCCACCGAGGGTCAATGTGTGCACGTATTGTGTGGGTTTTGTATAAGTGTGGAAAGTGTCTGATATAGATCATGAGTCAAGCTGTGATGTCATTATTGCTGTGTGCAAAGAATTCACTGAATCGTTTCTGAGTGTTACCGCTTCCACTTTTATATGAAATTTCTGAACAGGTTGTTAGATGTTGCGATGGATTCTATGGTTCCACTTGTCATCCCTGTCCAGGAGGATTTCAAACACCATGTTTTGGCAGAGGAAAGGTGTGACGTTAGTCTACATTATAATGAATGAGTGTGTTTGTGTGTGTGTGTTTGTGTGTTTTTAGTGGTATTCATTCTAGTGCATGTTGTAGGGCTTGTATTTGTTTGATTATCAACATTTTGCAACTTCTTCTGTTTATAGAATATAGAATCGTCTAAAATTATGACGTTGTTGCATATATATATATATATATATATATATATATATATATAATTATATATATATATATATATATATATATATATATATATATATATTATAATTATTCATGTTTGGAATGTAGAATTGCTGAAGATGGAATTAGCAGAATATTTTACATTTAAAATTCAGTAACAGTCTACTCGGCTTTTCATCTGCTAAGTGTCTCTCAAGGCTTTGCTTTTGGTTCTAGTGTAGAGACGGTTACTATGGCAACGGTGAATGCACCTGTGACGCAGCGTACACTGGAGACGGTTGTGAGTTCTGCGCCAACAAAAACATGTATGGACCGTACTGCAGCAACAGTAAGAATAGCAGATGCCTTGCTCTTCTGAGTTTAAAATTGTGCGTTATTCTTGAGTTGTTTTCAGAAGTTGTCCGATCGTGTGGAGCTGCTATCTGATGGCTGGGATTTCTTCAGATGTCATTAAACCAGTCAGCATCAAACAACTACATCGGTGTCCTGATTATGACTAATGGGGTCAATGCCAGAGAACTCTATTGCCTAGTACAGGCATCGGCAGCCTATAGCACGCATGCTATATGTGGCATGCATAGCTGTTTTCAGTGGCACATTGAAAATTAAAACCAAAACAAACACAAGAAATTAGTTATTGTTGCAGTAAAGGCACTATAGCAGTCAGTGTATTGATAGTGTGAGGGCCTTGAACCTACTGGATGCTAAATAATAGCATGCTAAAATCTAAAATTTTAGTACGGAAGCCGAGGCGCATTGGGGCTAATTATGCGCCTAGAAATGAGATGATGATGATGATGATGCTGATAAAATGTTTTCCTAAGCTGTTTAGGCCTACTGTTATTAGTTTAACTTCTTTGTATGCTGAATGAATTATAACTCCAACTTTTGCACAGTGCTACCAAAGGGTTGCCGATGTCTGACCTTGTGTATTCGTTATTATTTATGTTTCAAACGATAGCGTGTTCCTGCCTTCACGGCGACTGTGACAACCGTGTTGCTGGGTCGATTGGCATCTGCAAGAGAAGCAGCTGCAAGGCAAACTACACGGGAGAGAACTGCGACTTCCAGCCGCAGTTCTGCGACAGAAGGCTACGGCTGAAATGTCACGTGTTCGCCGACTCCGTTCGCGTCGATCTAAGGTCTCTCCTTATGAGGAAGATGAGGTGAATTGACCGTCCCTGTCAGGTTTAACAGTTTAACGATATTATTCAATCAATAAATGAACTTCTATAGTGCCACTATCATCAGCCTATGGTGCATCACATCTAATCCAATTTAGAGCCAGGTCATGCCAGAAAGGTCTGGTCAGACCGGCGGTGGGGGGGGGCGCAATTTAAGAGGATATTGCTATGATTTGTGCATGTAAAAAAAAGTTATTCATTATTTTGGAAACTCATTTTGAAGATTTGAAAAGTGCATAGGCTTTTTTATTGAGTAATTGTGTTTTTTCGCCGTTTATGATGAACGTGCATGTGTTTTTTGTTATTGTAGACAGAAGGACGTTGAGAATGGTGTGCTCGGAGGCCTGAACAAGATTAGACTTCGGATTTTGAGGAGAAACTTACAGAAAAGGTGAATCTGCATTTTTAGACATGGCGCTGTGTCTCTTGCCCCTTGCAAGAAATCCAAAAGCAAGTGCAGAGTCTTTTGATGTAGAGGCGCGCTTGAAATACGAGTTTCACTTCTCAGCGTATCTTTTACAGAAACTTCACTGAATTTTTTAACCTATTTCAACAATTTCAAGATATTAACAAGACAGATTCATATGTTATTATGAATGTGGTGATAATACTATGATTTAGGGCTGCAAGAAAACCATGGTAAAAATTTGATAAATTGACATAATTTTTTGTTTTCTAATCCTTTATATAATGAATTGATGATTAATATTGATTAATGATTAGTTAATTAATTATTAATGAATGAAATTGTATGTAATCAATAATCGTGGTAAAATCACGGCCATCACGCAAAATCATGGCAGTGGATTAAAGTCACGGCACTCGGCCAAAATCACGGTCTCCACGGCAACCGTGATTTTGTGACCTTTCTTGCAGCCCTGATTATAATGATTGCCATGTATTTGGTTGAGTTATGAATTATTAAAACTTAAAGCTTTTTTTTCTTAGGCCAACGTGCAAATGTCGTCAGGGCTATCTAGGCAGTGGCAGCTACTGCGTTGAGATCAACCCCTGCACTCAATATAATCGGGGTGGTTGTCACCCTCAGGTTTGTATTTAGCTGTTTTTTTCCATTGAAAATTATTTCTCTGATGATCTTTTCTGTTTCTTTCTTGCTTTGCATATTAAATCGTTGTCTCCATTTGTTCATTTATCCCTCAATTGCCATTCTTATAAAAAAATGGTATTTTAAATTATTTAAATTTAATATTTGAATCATTTACTGTGCAAGCTTCTTTTTGTGTTTGGTTGTAAAATGTGTTTGGAATTGTCTTTTAAGATGATGTTTGCATGGTAAATTTTAGGCTGACTGCATCAAGACAGGTCCCGGGCAGAATCTGTGTCAGTGTGGAAAGGGTTGGGTGGGGGATGGATACTACTGCTACCCCTCTTCCTCTTGTGAAAACGATGACCATTGTCATGAGGATGCCATTTGTGTGAAATCAAACTCGGGAGCAGTGAGTTAATGTCTTTTGCTATCCTATTGATGATTGTAATTACTATTATTATTATGCACTTAGTGACTGACTTAATGTACTGTATGTTAATCAGAGGCATAGTGGCGGGTGGAGGGTATTTCGGTATATATACCTATTACTATATACCCCCTAAAACTCAGGCTGCCTTAAAATTTTTAATATGTTTTTTAAGATTTTCTAAGTTTTATAAGATTTATATCCCCTCCAAAAAATCACATTATACCCCCAAATCAAATTCCTGGCTATGCACCTGATGTTAATGGCCTAATAATAATAATAATAATAATAATAATAATAATAATAATAATAATAATAATAATAATAATAATAATAACAATAATTAATTGACTAATTAATTAATTACCTACCTAGTTAATTGAGTAATACATGGATTATTGTTATTTGTATAATTACCAATTGATAAATTACAATCACAAAAAGGTTGTGCACCCTGGTGTACGAATATGTAAAAATCTTGGCAAATTGAACAAATTCTCCTACAAATAGCACATTTTTGTTTGTGCCCATCTTCATTGCTTCAAATTGTGCAAGAAAAATCAATATTGGCCATCTAAATTTTGATCTACAGTGCTCAAAATGGGGCACCTCCCCCATCCATTTTGAACTACATACCAGCATCAATGACTGTACGAGAATGAGGGACATCATCAAAATGAAAGTCCTGTCGAATATCTTGTGAAATGGCAAATAATTTGATTGAGGGGTGAGCCGACTCTTAGGACAACTTACGTTACCAAAGGGCAGGTGAAGGCATGTTGTCACGGTACGCGGATGATTGACCACAGGACGATTGACCATAGGCCGATTGACCATAGGGCGATTGACCACTGGAGATTGACCGTCCCGCTGTGGTCAATCGTCCAGTGGTCAATCGTCCTATGGTCAATCGCCCTAGAACCTGTTGTCACAGCGTCTGATGTGGACAGTTATTCACTGGAAATAAAACATCGCATCCATTTGTGATAATAATAAGCGACAGAATTGAATATTGGTGGTGGTTGGTGATGCTGTTGTATCCTTCAGAGTGTCCCGGTGGCGCTGAAAATCAGTGCAGCGCTCGTGGTCAGTGCAGTGACGGCATCGAAGGCGACGGAAGCTGCATCTGTAACGAAGGATATAATGGCGAGGCGTGCAACATCTGCGTTGAAGATTCCTGTAGAATGGGTAACTTCTGAAGAAGCTGTCTGTGCGGAAATAGTTCACTCTGGTCGTGTTAAAATCGTTTTGTGTTTTTCCGGCTATCGTCATTGAACTTCTATAGTGCAAATTTAGTTCTTTTTTAGTTTTATAACGTTCCTGACATCAGCCAATAGTTAGTTGCTCCTTGGTTTGAATTGTAATTCCCCATTGTTGAATCCAATAAGTCAGTCCAATTTTACGGTCCCGGTTATGGCAGATGTGTTATTGATCGGTTCACAGAAGTAGAAAATAGTGTACAAGTTTTGAAATTATCATTATTGTTATTTTTTTTATTATATGGATATTGTATAGTGTTGCCTTTTTGCATCTAATATGATGATGATGATGATGATGATGATGATGATGATGATGATGATGATGATGATGATGATGATGATGCTAATAATAATAATAATAATAATAATAATAATAATAATAATAATAATAATAATAATGTTTAAAATAATTCAGGAGGGTTTGCCCTGTGTTTGAGAACCACTTTTGTACCCTTCCAATCTAGTATCCTATAGTACTGAGGTTTATTTTGAAATCATTCACAGATATGTTGTTCAAAGGTAAGACTTGTGCTTTGTTGATTTAGATATCTGCAGACTGAACAATGGCGGCTGTCACGGATTTGCCGACTGTGCTGTGACTGACAGCGGCAACAGCTCGTGCAGTTGCCGGGCTGGTTACACGGGAGATGGTGTGAGGTGTCAGTCCATCTGTGATGATGGCAGCAATGGCGGCTGTCCTGACAGTGCCGTGTGTCAGTTGTCAGAGGTTGGTCTTTCCAGATATCCACCAGTTAATTGCATTTAGAAACTCTCGTATGCCTTCATTTGCTGACGCTTCTATTCAACTTTTGGACGTGAATTATAATACTCAGCGACAGTTTCAACATTGAATTAATTATGAAATCTTGAAATTTCATGAAGTTTCTGCACAATTCTGTTTAATTAAAATCATCTTTCCTTTTGCATCATTTTCAAAGGTTCTTTTAAGAAAATCTTTTTTTTCTCTTTGGAAAGACCTTGTCTTTTCCAAGGTAAATCTTCTCAATTTCAGTATTACTTATTCGATCCTGTGTCCTCTAAGTATGTATATCGTTTCTGTTTCAGAATGGTGAGGTCCGTTGCATGTGTTTCGATGGATACGAGATGATAGAGGGAGGATGTAAATATGTAGCCAATGACTGCTCCATTTCCAACGGAGGCTGCTCACATCGTGGCACTTGTATTCAGGATGAAGGTGAACTTCTGCAGAGTTTATTGGGTTTCTTGTCTTGCTGGTGACTTCAACTTAGTCAGCGGTAAACTGGATGTAAATACGTACTGTAAATATGTAGCTGGATGTACCATAAGCATGTACGAGTCGCATGGTGCAGTAGAAGGCTACTTGGTCTGTGCACATGATACATGTGATACATGTACATTGATACCTGGCAGCAGAAATTCTTTGTCTGGTGAAATGGGTTCTCTGAATTGTGGAATACTAAAAGTGTTTAGCACTTTAGCATATCACATTTTGGTCTCACATTGCATTTTCATTGCCTTGGAACTTCACATTTTCATTGCCTTTGAACTTCACATTTTACATGGACTTCATTAAACTTTGCAGCATGAATCATTGTTAGTTATCAGTAGAATATGGCCAAAGTTTGATTGTTTTGCTTATTTGACTGTTGCAATTTTCAGAATTGGGTAATGTTACTTGCACGTGTGGTGAGGGATTTATTGGCGATGGGTATATTTGCTTTAGAGATCTGTGGCAGACTCTGTCAGAGATTACTGCAATTTCAATTTTCTACAAGGTAAAAGCAGTTTCTCATCTATTTCAGACTGTCTTTACAACTGGTCAAACACTAATTAAAACATTAAAATTAATTTATTAAAGTATTAATTAACAATACTAGATTAATAGATATTAAACCTTTTCTCATTTGTGCCGAGAATACTGGTCCATTTTACATTACGTTACAAATAAATGAACGGTAAAAGGGTTAATAAAAGAACATCTCTAAATAGCATTATTCAGAATCGAATAGATTGCTTAAGATATGAATAGCGTTGAATCAATTCCAGGCAGGCTGGCTCACTCTGTATAATGTGATGGTTCCGTCCATTTAATAATTGTTTGGAATGTTAGTCCACTTATTTAAATGCTGTATAATTTAATCTGTCAGTCAAATTAAATGTGGTCAATATGGCAATTATGTAATTATGTTTCTTATCAACTTCTGGAATGAGAAGAAAATATGACATGTATGCTTTGTTTTTAGCAGCTGTTGAGAGATGATGAATATCTTTTGACAGAACTGGGAGATCCTGCCACCAGTTGGACCGCCTTTATCCCATCAAACACCTACCTGAATTCAAATTTTGTGAGTTCTTGTAGGATAGCTTTGATGCTAGGACATAAGCTCAAGACCACAGATATTGTATTGACTGCTGAATTGACCTAGGCTCTTAGAGCATTGATATTATGGTACAAAAGATGTGTGTAGATTGGGGTATAGAAATCTTTGTATGTATCTGTATATTTATTGCATATTGTTGTTATTAATTTATATACATACAGTAATAGTTCACAGCATTCTTTTCATTCCTTAGATTTTGATTAATATTCTGGATCTGCATATAGGTAATTACTGTATTTGTATTTCTTATTGCTACTGTGTGTTTTTAGTCTCTGACAGAGCAGGAGTTGCGAGGATATTTTACAAATGAGACTGTTGTATACCTCGATCCTTCATATCTTAAAAGCAATCGGATATTTTCAGCTCTGAGCAATGACGAACTTTACGTTTCCTTTACATTGCAGTCTGGAGATGAGGTGAGATTTCCCAAAGCTCTTCCCTTTATTATAATATCATGCATAATCTGCACCCCTAGCTCTAAGTTTTTGTTATATGTATGCTTAACACTAAATATAATTATAAAGAGGTCAAATTTGCCGACTATCTTAATTTTTTCCATTGAATTGCTTCATTGGCTTTCTGGTATTTGAAACGATTTAGTGTTTTTTGTGTACATTTCAGACAACGTACTTTGTTAATGGTGTTGCCGTTATACGAGCCAATGTGCGCGCAACAAATGGTGTATTGCACATCCTGGAAAGACCGTTTGAATACATTCAGTCACATCAGGTATCCAGTGTTAACTTTAGCTAACCAAAGAAGTTTTATAACAAACTTGTTTAGCATCAATCAACAAGACCAGGCCACTCAATTTTTTATTATTAATAACAGATAGTCATTTAATCAAGGTTATGCTAAATGCACCTTAGATGTCGCCTCTGTGTAATGTAGCGTGTTGCAGGCACTCCTGCGACACGCTACATTACACAGAGGCGACATCTAAGGTGCATTTAGCATAACTTTGATTGAAACGACTATCTGCTATTACAAGGTATTCTGTTCCAAGATGATTGAAGATGTTTAAGTTATGGATTAATGTGTAGCAGCTTTTTTACAGTGAATCTGCACTGCCTGTTCTGTTTATGTTGTAGGCGCCTTCAGCGAATACACAGCTACAGGATTCAAAGGTTATTGTTATTCTTCTCAGACTGGTTCCTCTGGATGTCTGAACCATTCGTCTGTAACTTTTTAATTGTCTTACTTACTTTTTGCAGATAACTATGGATGGAATGAATATGGAAGGGAAGATTTGTATGACTCGTGAGACATTTTGTTGTTGACAGCGGACTGTGAGGAACATTGAGATATATGAATGTCCTCTGCTGATCTGGATGTAAATTTAAAACAGGATCTGTGTTGTCATTTGTTTCTCCTAGCAACGGTGTTTGTGTTTCTCTTTAATAATAATAATGTGATTTTAGGTGGTTTAGGAGGCTAAGTAAGCCTGTCTGTTTGTGTTTGTTTGTATGTGTGTGTGTGTGTGTGTGTGTGTGTGTGTTGGATCTGATGTTCAGCTTTTGATTGCATTGCCAACGTGGTCCTGCTAATTAATGAATTGTTGAGCACTTGGAAGCACAAGTACTGTACTTGTGCTTCTGTAGCACCATTTGCAATACTCAGAGGCATCATTCGATTGGACTTGCAAATGTAATTGGCTTATTAGATTACATCCGTCTGATTCTTATCTTTTGCAGGTAACAAATCCTTGGCTTCTGGCATTTCTCTTGATCACTGTTGCATCATTTGTCATCTTCGTCGTTGCCGTTGTCTATCAGAAAAGGAAGAATCTTGTTCCATATCTAAACCAGGTAATCTGCCACATTTGATTGAAATTATGTGAATACCTCAGAGTATGAGATGAGATTCAGTTTGCCTCCATTTTAGCAGTAGAATATTTGAAGACTGGACAGAACCTATTTTCATGTCATGAAAAATTACCACTACGTGCTAACATAGCAGAGGACTGATTAAATAATTCGGTATCATGTCACAGTTCTTTGTATTCAACGCTGACCTAAAGCTCTTGACATTTTACATTTGTTTTTCCTCTCTGACAAAGTCGCCCATACGGCTGATAGAATTAATAGGATAGGATATTAAGGATTTGGTACGAAGAACCTATAACAAATGAAGAAGTTAGAGAGAGAGAACACTGCAACCGAGCTTCATTGAAGTAAGCAGAAAGAGAAGAATGAAATGGACTGACAATTACTCAGAATGGAAGAAGTAAGAAACCCAAAACAAGTTTCAACTACAAACCAGAGAAGAGAAGATCTAAAGGAAGTCCGAAAAGACGTTGGGTGAACGGATTGGAAGAGGATCTGCACATGGCAGGGCTGAATCTCAATGGAAAAACTGACGGAAGACACCAAATGATTTTGGAAGAAATAGCAAAGGACAGAGAACTTTGGAGAGATGTCATGGAGAAGTCGATAACTAGATGCAACTGTAGAACGAAGATCTGACCTGATAGAACTGCCCTTATCAATTTTAGCCTTGACTAGGTGTTGATCACTAGCACCCCCAACATATCCATGCTTTTGCTTTTTTTGTCCAGGTGATTCCTGTCGGGCGTTTTCCGTTTCTCCGATTTGCAGATCATGGGCCACCCGATTCGTACAATATCGTCACCTTCAACCCAATGGTCAACTACGACCAGGATGAAAATCCCGATGGTTGTTTGAATTCCGACATCATATTTCCCGACTTTCAACAGCAGGAGAGTTTCGGCGATCACCAGCAACTGATTTGACATACGCTGAAATTTACATTCTCCGTGCATTTAACAGAAATGATTCGATGAAGACAGTACTGTACCCAGTTTTACTTAAATGCAAGTTATTTCTATGCTGTTACTATTTCGAAACTCTTTTATTGAATCACCATGCTGTCAACAGTTTATTTGATATCTTGTATTTTGTATCTTTTTTTGCCATAAAGCACCCCTACTTGTGTCTTCTTCATAAGGTCATAGTTTATGTTATTATAGCTATAATGCTCAAATGCACAATTAGTTTTTGTAATTTCATTATTGTATAATTGTGAATTTTTCTTTTAGGTTAAGAAACTTTAGTCATTAAGAAGATTAAATGCAGACATTTAGCTTTTGCACTTTTACATACAATGACCTACTGTTCATATCAAGATGGCAAATCACACAATCTATAATCAAACTGACCAAGATGGTATTGTAAATTTCTTTGCCTTTGATAGAGCATGTCTTCAACATCTGCAATTTTACATAATACAACATTATACAAGTGTTTTGATTGTTGGCTGCCTTAGATCAGTTAAACGTCGATAAAGTACAGTGTCTAATTCAGATCATTTTGGAGCATAACCCCCCCTCCCCCCTCCCAAGAAGTAAGTTGTGGTTTCAAACACTTGATTTGAAAAAAACATTCACTTAAATGGCAATTTGAGTATTTTACTTCATTGCTTATTGCACCATCTACATGTCAACAGAACCAATTGCTGACAGGGGTTGTTTAACTGGGATGGTGGACATTTTTTGCTCGTAAGACTTTTCTAGTCATAGGATAGGGGCTGTACATTAATTACGTAAACAAATTAGGGGAAGGGTTTTTAAAAAGTTTGACAGTTGTTGACAGGGGAGGGGGTCAAGAAGTTGACGTCAACAATTTCATTTTTTTACAAATGATAAAAAATAGGAAATTTCGTGGAATAATGTTTATTACAACGGAAAGAAGTCTGACAAATAAAAAAAGGTCATCACCACCACATCATGGCACTTGCTGAACAAAGGAAAAGGTCTCCGCTGCAAAAATAATAACCTTCTAAACTTTTTAGGGACCCGTCACTAGTCTTAGTGGAGGGGTCAAAAGTTTTTGACATACCAGTAATTATAGGGGGTCACTGAAAGTTGACAGTTGTTGACAAGGGGGAAGGGGTCAAAAATTGCCCAAAAATTGTTGACATAATTAATGAATAGCCTCGTAGGGCTTAGCCCCCCCCCCCCGGTTTTTCTGACTAGAACCGCCACTGCATCAGCCGATGGCACACCAATTTAAAACCATTGAAGCTCCAGATCAAATCGAGGGTATCAGACAGCCAGCAGCCAGTGACGTCTATGGTGGGGATATAAGGCAGGTGAAAAAGATGAGGTTTTACTCTTGTTCTAAATTTTTAATGCATTAGGCTTAGCAATCTGCACATTAGTATTTATTTATGACAGTTCAATTAATTTTAACTAAAGCGGTGACATTCGAATGACCTAGTTCAATCAACCAGTGGCGTAGCCAGAGTTTCAGGAAACAGTGGGGCCGTCGAGAAAGCATTTTGAATGAGACTTGAGTTAATTACGGCGCCCTGGAGAAAATTTTTCGAAGACAGTAAGACAACTTATAGCAATCACCATTCAACGAGTAAATTTCCCCACACGCTTTGTCAAAATCGTCTGAATGGGTTATGGGTGCACCGTTCCCCTTGTAGATACGCCAATGGCTTACTGAAAATGTGACATAAAAGTAGCAACCAATCAGAGGACTTTAGGTCAAATTAACGTCAAGTGATTGGTTGAAAACCCGGTTAGCAGTACTTTGGGCGGAAGTTCAACGAAGCTTCTAGAACATTCTACGTCCTTCGTTGATCGGGTGATGTCCTTTCTGCGTGTTCGTTCGTTCGTTCGTTCGAAATATCGTAGAATTTTCTAGAAAATTCGACAACATTTCGGTCGTTAGTTACTACAACAGTCTAGAAACTCATATACAGGTCAGATGGTTAGATAAGTGGTTTTTACACAGGCTTACTTAGCCTCCTAAACCAAAACCATTATTAAACTATTATTATTATTATTATTATTATTATTATTATTATTATTATTATTATTATTATTATTATTATAGTAACAGTGGTTCTCACAGTCCCTACTGAACCACTTTAAAACCTTGTTATATTATATATTATTATATTATACTAGGTTATGGTTAAGGTGTTAACCCCGACGGCTCAGAGCCGTCCACGACGGCTCAGAGCCGTCCAGTTTAGATTGAGTTACAGATTTATTCCCCAGCTAAGGGGTTAAGGCGACAGTTGGGGTTTGTTAAGGTGTTGGTAAGTCAGCACCTTTCAAGGGGCGGCATTTTATCTAATATAATTTTATGACTAGGAATACTTTTAATACTGAATAGTATTAGAGTTTAGGTAACTAGTTTAAGTCTTTACAACGCGGCTAGGAGCTATGAGCATTTCAGATGTCGTCATATAATATTAATAATTTATTACTATAAATTTATGTAACTAAGTGCCATGAGACTGCAATTTGTGTAATCTAATATAGGTAGCATATATATATATATATATATATATATGATATAAGTAGGATAAGGTTTAGCATTTCCCATTGTGACATTCAGTGTATTTTGTTTGGGGCGTTTGGGCCAAGGACATTTTCATGGCGATGACTGCGAATATTTTCTGCATTCTTCTTCTTCTTGTGCAGTCTTTCTGCATATCTTGTGCAGCCTTCTGCAGTCTTCTGCAGTTGTCTGCATATCTTCTGCTATCTTCCTAAGTTGTAGTGCGGCACGTGCGGCGAAAATCCTTGCGCAAGGTCTAAGTCGCGATTAGTTTTAGGGTGATATTCGCACGATTCAAAGTGGATTTGTCCAAATTCTTTCATTTGTTCGTATTTCAGGGATGTTAAAATGGTTAAACACTGAATGTCATAATCTAATTTAATTAGGATATTGGGTAGGCCTATGGTAAAGACTAACTAATAGTATGCTTAGGGGCAGTGTCATGGCAATGGCAATATTTGAAATGCTCATACTAATATGATAATTAGTCAAAAAAGTTTTTAATTAATATTTTATCTAGAATATTAAATTAGCAAAGCCGTCTCTTGAATGTTGCTGACTGCCATCATAGATAGATAGAGGCAGATAGGCAGTGATTTGATTTAGGTCTACAGGTACCGTCCTTGAGGATCAGCATCGCGAAGACCTCCAGGCTACTTTGTTTCTGTATTGTTATGCATTGCATTACTGTTTTGATTCTATTTTCAGCCTTTTTTCAGCATCGCAGAGACCCAGCCGACTTCATCCGACCTCGAGACTTCAAGCATCAGGAACAGCACTGACCGACTGCAGTGCCCCCAATTTCTGGGTCCCGGCCCCATTTTGTCCCTGTATTATATTTATTTTCTGTGTTATGCATTGCATTACTATTTTGATGTCTGCTTTCAATTTTTTTTCAGCATCGCAAAGACCCAGCCGACTTCAGCCGACTTCAGCCGATTTCATCCGACTTCGAGACTTTCAAGCATCAGTTTTAATCGACCGACTGCATCCGCCAATCTTCGAGTTCCCCGCTCCATTTTGTCCCTGTATTATATTTATTTTCTGTTTATTTGCATTACTATTTTGATGTCTGTTTCAAAGCATCGCAAAGACAGCCGACTTCAGTCGACTTCATCCGACTTCAAGCATCAGGAACAGCATCGACCGACTGCAGTGCCCCAATTTCGGAGCCCCCACCCCAGTTTGTCCGTGTATTATATTTATTTTCTGTATTATGCATTGCATTACTGTTTTGGTGTCTATTTTCAACTTTTTAGCATAGCAAAGACCTCCAGCCGACTTCATCCGACTTCGAGACCGTCAAGATCAGCAACAGCACCGACCGACTGCAGTGCCCCAATTTTGGAGCCCCCCACCCCAGTTTGTCCCTGATTATATTTATTTTCTGTATTATGCATTGCATTACTGTTTTGATGTCTGTTTTCAGCTTTTTTCAGCACCGCAAAGACCCAGCCGACTTCGACACCGTCAACCATCAGGAACAGCACTGACCGACTACAGGCCCCAATCATCGCGTCCCCGCCCCAGTTTGTCCCTGTATTATATTTATTTTCTGTATTATGCATTGCATTACTGTTTTGATGTCTGTTTTCAGCTTTTTTTCAGCACCGCAAAGACCCAGCCGACTTCGATCCGACTTCGAGATCGTCAAGCATCAGGAACAGCACCGACCGACTGCAGTGCCCCAATCATCGCGTCCCCCGCCCCAGTTTGTCCCTGTATTATATTTATTTTCTGTATTATGCATTGCATTACTGTTTTGATGTCTGTTTTCAGCTTTTTTTCAGCACCGCAAAGACCCAGCCGACTTCGACATCCGACTCAACCATCAGATCTGCAAACAGCACCGACCGACTGCAGTGCCCCATCATTCGGTCCCCCACCCCAGTTTGTCCCTGTATTATATTTATTTTCTGTATTATGCATTGCATTACTGTTTTGATGTCTGTTTTCAGCTATTTTTCAGCACCGCAAAGACCCAGCCGACTTCGACACCGTCAAGTATCAGGAACAGCACCGACCGACCGACTGCAGTGCCCCAATTTCGACCCCCCCCAGTTTGTCCCTGTATTATATTTATTTTCTGTATTATGCATTGCATTACTGTTTTGATGTCTGTTTTCAGCTTTTTTTTTCAGCACCGCAAAGACCCAGCCGACTTCGACACCGTCAAGCATCAGGAACAGCACCGACCGACTGCAGTGCCCCAATTTTCGAGCCCCCCACCCCAGTTTGTCCCTGTATTATATTTATTTTCTGTATTATGCATTGCATTACTGTTTTGATGTCTGTTTTCAGCTTTTTTCAGCACCGCAAAGACTTCAGCCGACTTCGACACCGTCAACCATCAGGAACAGCACCGACCGACTGCAGGCCCCAATCATCGCGTCCCCGCCCCAGTTTGTCCCTGTATTATATTTATTTTCTGTATTATGCATTGCATTACTGTTTTGATGTCTGTTTTCAGCTTTTTTTTCAGCACCGCAAACCGACTTCAGCCGACTTCGACTTCGAGACCAAGCAAGATCAGGAACAGCACCGACCGACTGCAGTCCCCAATCATCGCGTCCCCGCCCCAGTTTGTCCCTGTATTATATTTATTTTCTGTATTATGCATTGCATTACTGTTTTGATGTCTGTTTTCAGCTTTTTTCAGCACCCAAAGACCTCCAGCCGACTTCATCCGACTTCGAGACCGTCAAGATCAGGAACAGCACCGACCGACTGCAGTCCCCAATCATCGCGTCCCCGCCCCAGTTTGTCCCTGTATTATATTTATTTTCTGTATTATGCATTGCATTACTGTTTTGATGTCTGTTTTCAGCTTTTTTTCAGCATAGCAAAGACCCATCCGACTTCATCCGACTTCGAGACCGTCAACCATCAGGAACAGCACCGACCGACTGCAGTGCCCCAATCCTCGGAGCCCCACCCCAGTTTGTCCCTGTATTATATTTATTTTCTGTATTATGCATTGCATTACTGTTTTGATGTCTGTTTTCAGCTTTTTTTTCAGCACCGCAAAGACCTCCAGCCGACTTCATCCGACTTCGAGACCGTCAACATCAGGAACAGCACCGACCGACTGCAGAACCCCAATCCTCGCGTCCCCGCCCCCAGTTTGTCCCTGTATTATATTTATTTTCTGTATTATGCATTGCATTACTGTTTTGATGTCTGTTTTCAGCTTTTTCAGCACCGCAAAGACCCAGCCGACTTCAGACGACTTCATCCGACTCAAGACCGTCAGATCAGCAGCACCGACCGACTGCAGGACCCAATCATCGCGTCCCCCGCCCCAGTTTGTCCCTGTATTATATTTATTTTCTGTATTATGCATTGCATTACTGTTTTGATGTCTGTTTTCAGCTTTTTTCAGCACCGCAAAGACCTCCAGCCGACTTCATCCGACTTCGAGACCATCAAGATCAGCAACAGCACCGACCGACTGCAGTCCCCTCCTCGGGTGCCCCGCCCCACTTTGTCCCTGTATTATATTTATTTTCTGTATTATGCATTGCATTACTGTTTTGGTGTCTATTTTCAGCTTTTTCAGCATAGCAAAGACCCAGCCGACTTCATCCGACTTCGAGACCGTCAAGATCAGGAACAGCACCGACCGACTGCAGGCCCCAATCATCGCGTCCCCGCCCCAGTTTGTCCCTGTATTATATTTATTTTCTGTATTATGCATTGCATTACTGTTTTGATGTCTGTTTTCAGCTTTTTTTCAGCACCGCAAAGACCTCCAGCCGACTTCATCCGACTTCGAGACCGTCAACCATCAGGAACAGCACCGACCGACTGCAGGCCCCAATCATCGCGTCCCCGCCCCAGTTTGTCCCTGTATTATATTTATTTTCTGTATTATGCATTGCATTACTGTTTTGATGTCTATTTTCAGCTTTTTCAGCACCGCAAAGACCCAGCCGACTTCAGCCGACTTCATCCGACTTCAACCATCAAGATCAGAACAGCACCGACCGACTGCAGTCCCCAATCATCGCGTCCCCGCCCCAGTTTGTCCCTGTATTATATTTATTTTCTGTATTATGCATTGCATTACTGTTTTGGTGTCTATTTTCAGCTTTTTCAGCATAGCAAAGACCTCCAGGCGACTTCGAGACCGTCAAGATCAGCAACAGCACCGACTCCAGAGCCGGACCCGGGTCCCCCGACTTCGAGACCGACTTCGAGACCAGCGGCCGTCCCATTTTTGCTGACGTCGTTTTTTCGTGTGTTTTTTGCATTTAGATATTTGTCATGTTGAATGTAATTCTTGTTTTTTATATATGTTAATTCTGTACATTTTTTTGGGTGCATGCACCCTACCTTTTTATATTGTCTGTAAATCATATTAATGATTTTGTATGTGACATTAGTGTTTTTTGTACTTATTTGAGGTGTAATTCCCGCAATGAGCATCATTTTTGTGATTGTTATAGTTGCTTCTTCTTGCGTTTGTTAGTTATTTTTATGCTGTTTTTCAGGTGTTTTACTAACAGACTAACATACCTGTGCATGTCTTTTTTTTATTGTGCATGCTGATGCTCATTGTGGGAGTCCAGGACGGGATATTTCATGTTTCGGGTAAGAAAATTCTGAAACTCCCAACAGTTACCAGTATAATATATTTCAAAGAAGCAGAATTTTCCAAATTTTGTTTTATCCTTTTCTTAATTTCAAACTTAATATGATTGACTGTTGGGAGTCATGATTGTTTCATTTCTTTTGGACCTCCCCTTTTCTCTCAAAATTTCTGTGTGCCCTTAATATTTTGGTTGCAAAATTACACTGAAAAATTGTAGTTATCAAATTTTCCAGGGGGGCCCGTCCCTCTCATGCTCACAGCCTCATCGTGGCGAGAGGGTGAACAGCTAATCAGATGGGTTCTCTTGAGGGTGTCCTGCATGTGCCGGACAGTTTCAATGATTAGCTGGCCAATGTGAGCACCGCTCGTACTCTTTGACTGCATGTCTGACATTGGTCTGTTTTGTCTTTGTAATATGGTGTGCTCGAGTTCCGAAGGATCTTCTGGATGTTTTCGCTGTTGCCGTAATTTGGTTCGCCATCTCGTTGACTCTACTGAAATCGACATAGAGTTCGACAACAGATGACATGGCAATCTCCACCAACCGATTGTCGTTCCAGTTTCAACTCCAGTTGAATCGACATAGAGTTCGACAACAGATGACATGGCAATCTCCACCAACCGATTGTCGTTTCAGTTTCAACTCCAGTTGAATCGACATAGAGTTCGACAACAGATGACATGGCAATCTCCACCAACCGATTGTTGTTTCAGTTTCAACTCCAGTTGAATCGACAGAGTTTTTCCTCACTAAATAAAAAACACACCCACATTTCTGAAAAGGGTAATTGACTTCTTTACCAAGACATGGATCTTGCAACAATACCCAAGTTGATAAACATCAAGAGGAAAAATTTGTAAACTGTTCAAAATGAGTCATAAAATTCTTCCAAGAATAAATGCCAACATTATGAAGAAATTGGAAGAAACCCTTTGACAACAAACACAGATAACAATTCTAACGGTGTGCTAGAGAAATTGCTAGAAGACATTCAAAATTCACAAAGAAGACATCAAGTTCTTATACAGTACAATCTCATTATAAGGAACCTGGTGAGAGCAGGATCTAAGCAAGTAAGCACATCATGATCAAAATGGTTCTCATACACTTTGCAGGCAGTTAGGTTGTCCTTTGTATGCAAATTCTTCCAGACTAGAAATAATAATAATACGAAAAATCCAAACTGTTTGAAATAGAAGGAATCATGGGGATTTGACATGGGTCGCATTTTTTAGTCCAAAAAATATTCAATAGATAAATAATCAAGGTCTGTCTGCATAATACGAGATTTGTTAAACTCATTTAGAGAATGACTCTCTCCCATTTATTAATTATTAACACGATACAGATGTTTGGCCATAACACTGTGAGCAAAAATCTTAAGTTGAGAAAATGCCAGTCAAACTTTTAAAAACCTCTCTATACAAAATACATGCAAAAACTATCACTAATGTCTACCATCTACAACAAGAAATATCATCAAACAACACAGCAAGCTGCCATTCCAACCAAACAATGACAAAGTCACTGTTGAAGCAAAAAAAATTACAAAGTCCACACAAACTACTACTACTACTACTACTACTACTGCTACTACTACTACTCCTACTGCTGTTAGGCCAGCAATGATCTACACCAGAAAGGAAAAAGTCATATGCATGCATACAAAACATGGTAAACAAGAAATAGGAATTGGGACAACAGCATTTGATTCGTAATGTAAAATGTACAAAATGGGAAAACGTAAAACAGGTTATGATGCTACAAAGCACTAAAAATTCACGCAGATTACAACAACAGTCGGGACTATTGAGACAAATGATTAAACGACGAGATAAAAGGACGACAAAACACAAATGTCATTGCACGGCTCGCTTCAAAAGGCAACAGCTTAAATTTCCTGCAATTCTATGCTCTGCTGCGGATAAAAAAGTCTCCCTTGAAATTACGTGGGAGTCTTGAATCAAAAATTTTCAAAATTTCCAGATCTCACATCTGCAACTGCAAAAGATGCTACAAAAGCTGATCTGTTGGCCCTCTGGTCTTTTTAAGTTACAGTTAAATGATTCCAAAAATTTCTGATATGTAGTGCAGGTGATAAGAGAGACTGGTTTGAAAAAGATGCCGATATGATAATCACAATCAAATGGAAAATACACAAATTCAAACACGCTGACAAAAAATTCTAAGAATTGGTACGATAAGATGTCAGGAATTCTACAGCCGGAACTAGTAATCACGCTATTTTAAAAATTCACACCAGAAGGTTTACATTTGGTTAAACCAAAAGACTTATTTTGAATAATTTATTAACGGAAAAGGTGAGAAATACAAGCAGAATATTTTCAATCAGCAATCCTGTATGAAAGTACAACTACACCCCAGCCCTCCGTCTAACTTCGAGGAGTGATCCAACATATTTGATTGAGAAACATATTCAAAATATCATCACTCCTAAAGTCACACAATCCCCTGAATAATCCCTTGAAAATGTTGATTGCAATTGACTTCATTTGTAGTCGCAAGCCAGAATTCAAATCTGTTATTGTGCACAATCACCATTTCATCTTTTCACATCAATATATTGTTTTGACTTCTTTGATAGATACTATCATGGATTAGAACAATAAAAAATATGAAGCAATTGCTACACTATTTAGAAAATTATGATCCTGCACAAGATTTGAACAAAGACCAAAGGACTTAGTAGTAACAATAAAGCATAAATTCAATTTGTCAAAGCATGATTTAAAACAAATATAAAATATGGCCATGATAAAACATCCTGCTCATAATACAAACACTCTGCACATAATATAGATTTCTTGACACACTGGCTAAACATAGTGACCTCCAGTCTGACTAAACTAATCAATTCAACAAGCAAAACACCATAAACAAAAGCTGCAAAAATCCTTGATTAAATCACCAAAACCCCCAAAAAGCAGGTGCAAAAAATTCTTACCAAGTTGAAATATATTGCCCACCTTACTCAGATATTGTTATTAATTTAAAATTTAAGATGTAGGTTTCACTATCACACAGCATCCCTTGGTACATCTCTCAAAGGCAAACGTCCTTTGAACCATTTGAACACAATGACAAAAACTTTGACTAAACAATTTGAAACCCTTAACATTTCTCCATTTACAGGAAAATTACGCTTACAATGCCACAAACAAGTAAACCCTTGAATAACAAGCGCAGAATTTGATATCAACACTGCAACATGGCAACTAAGTCAGAATACACACAAAGATATGAAGTAGTGAGGCCAGACATATGCACACATATCTGCGGTTCAACAGAGATCCGACAGATTCGAGTATGACCACGGCTACTACTGTATGTGTAGCCGTTTGACGAGTAGAACAAGGAGAGAAGTCTGAGCCAAGCAATCTGCCATCTTCTGCTGGGAAATGTCCTCAGGTACAAATGCAGGGAACACATCGTCACAGAAACTGAAAACACAGGAAATGCGATCAGAAAGTGGCGCCGTTTTGCAGACGACGTTTCAACTCAGAGCTGTGTTCTGCTTCGCCGGACTCTTTGCAGCAGCGCTCAGAGGAGGAGGAGGAGGAGGAGGAGGGGGAGCCTGGCGTCGAAGACTCTGTCCGCCATTGGTCGCCCAGTTCCTGGCGCCGCCGTCACCGCCACCACCGGTCCTTTGCTTTCCTAATGTTCCTGCTAAGTTTCACGATATCCGTTTCTTTTCGCTGTGGAAAAAGATCAACTGATTTAATAGAAAAACTAAACACAATTTATGGTGAGGACTCTTCAATGACAGGCTTAATAAAGAGTTAAGTGACCGCATAAAGCACTGTCCTGAATGAATGACTATTTTTTGAATTCATCAAAGGTCAACTCGACCTTATGTGCATTCTATATGTGAATACACATGCATTGATAATTAATCAGTGCACGTCTGTATATGAATTTAGGAATGTACATGTGAATTCGAGCAGTCCATCACAAAGGCATTGCTTATGTTTAACTAAATGTCCTACTTTACAACTTCATGTTTGTTACCTTATAAGACCTAACTGGGCCATTGCCATACTCTCATGGTACAAAGACATGCACTTTGACAATGGCAAGTCTTACCTCATGCCTTGTTTTGCAAGAATCGCACAGCTGTAGATGCAGAGAATACTAGAAAACATCTGAAACAGAATGCAAAAATAAGAAGAACATTCAATGAATAATATTCACCACAAACTTTTTGGTTGTCTCATTTTCAACTTTATTCAACTCTTTTTGTGAACATCCTCCCCCTCCATACAATGCACAGCATATTTACATAGGGTAGTGCAGTCATCATAGGTGCTACACATGGTTATAAGCAAAATGCATAATGTGACAAAGACGTGGTAAATAAAACTAAACTGTGTACAGTCAATGCACGGAGGTACGAAGAATGGAGGACAGTGCAAGAGAAGCAACTTCTGTGGATTAGCGCAAAACTTTAGTAATAATTATTAGAAAGTGTGATTCTAACAGAAAGTACAGAGTGTACCTGAAATATAAGCCAGTACAAGACATACAACATCTGAGTCTGTTTGAAAATCTGAGCTCCAAATTTCACGCATACAATGAATTCCGTGAATGTTATCGCACTAAAAAATAACCACAAAAACCTATTTACCCAGACTGCATCATTTCAGCAATAAAACAACGACAGAGTACAAGACTTAACACAGACCAAGACTCCTGAACAAGAATAGATTCTTGACAGCACAACACACACACACACACACATGTTTATAAGAAATAGAAGATACATTGCAATTAGTAAATGTGATGTGAAGTGATGATATATATATATATATATATATATATATATATATATATATATATATATATATATATATATATATATATATATATATATATATATATATATGATGATATATATATGATAGTCATGTGATGATATATTGCTGCTAATACTAATAAAGCTGGTTCAATAAAGATGCCTTTTAGCATGTCCATTGTACTGAGGGACAGTAATATTATACAGAACAATCCTACAAAGACAACAACTTACCAGAAAACCCAGCACTGTGCGCCGACCCTTTTGCACTGAGTATCCGTCACGTACGAATAGAATTGTCTGAAAGACAAAACACAGTGTTTGGGACAGCATAACACAATGACAAATCATAACCATGGCATGGACAGTGTTGCCGATATGGAATTTCTAACAACAGAAAGCCATCCCACTTACCCAAAGAACCCCACAACATCAGCTCTAGAAAAAGTTGTCCCTGCTCCTGAAAATTCTACCTGAACCCTAGCAAATAAAAACACTGATAAAACTTGAAGGACCTGATACTGAGGAAAACCGAGACATCCCCTTCATAAACAAGAGCAGGAAAAAAACAGAAAGCATTCAGAACGCAGCTGCAGCAAAATTCACCGCAGAATTAACACTCCAGGCCCACCCAACACCTGAAAAACAAATCAGTTACTACACACACATAACCAAAGTCGACCTGATAGAAGGGGCCGAGATGACCGCAATCAGAATAAGACGACCGATGCATAGCGGATGACTCAGTCCAACCACGAATATGTGCTTCAGAAAGAAGGAGTTCAACTCTACCAACTAAATGGACAAGAAAATATTCTCAAACAAATCTATTCCAATCTCAAATAAAGTCAAATTAACCTGGCAAGTTAAGCTTCGTTGTAACCTCCTTGGATATTATGTTTTTTGGATGCTATGATCATCTCTAAATGGCCTTAGTCAAGTCAGCAGAAAGACTATACGCTGTTATGAATCTACTACGTTTCAACTCTTAAAACAGACCTTTCTTGCGAGTAAAGTACACAAGCTCCAAGAACACAGTTAAAGTGCGACCCCTGCTTGTCCCTAACATCCCAGTGTCCTTAGTTTTTCTGTTAGAGATTAGAGGAAAGTCTCCTAGCATAAATGACAGAAGAAAGAAATGCAAAATAGCTTCCCCACCTGCCACATGATGACCAGAATCGAAACAGCCACGACTCTCATGTACGTTGAGTTCGGGTCGAGCCACCTGATGTGAGTCCAACTGCAAAAGGCAATTTGTCCAAAACAGATCATTCAAAATTCTCAAACCAAAAAATTAAACCCACTTAAGACAGAATCCATCAACTCAAATCCATGCGATGAACTAAATGTCTAATCTAGCGGGAGTGAACTGCATCAGTGCACGGCGTATCTTCCCAGTGGTTGAGTCAATGTCTCTGGAAAGTTCCAGACCTAAACTGACCCAAATAATTTGATTCCTTCCAAAGACACAAACCTACCTTGAATGTTCTGAACTGAGTAAGACCAAGATCGTCAGCTGTTTGAACAGTTAATAGCACTGATGTGTCAGCAAGTTTATTTGATCACAGCGCAGTGAAAACATTTTCGTTTACAAACACATTTATAATTTTGTTTACATCAAGTTTGAATTGGTTCTGAACAGTATCTGTTTGTTCATGGCGTTTAAAATCACACGAGGTAGAGTTTAAACTAGAATCAAACTCACTAATCAAACGTATGATTTTGGGACCATATACAGTCCACCTAATGAGTTCAGCTTCATTTTCTGATAAACCAACTGCACCACCATCACCCTTAATCAAAGCATTTAACTGTTCGTGTGCGTGATCAATTGAAATTGATGAACATTTTCTACCTGATTTGTTTACTGTGAATTTGTCTAACATAAACTCATCAAAAATTGCTGGGTGAAGACGAGACAAAGCCAGCATGTCTCGTATGTGAACTGGTAACCATCTTGCATAATTTGTATGATCACATGTAAAAAACCATGGAGCCAGTTTCTGAATTGTTTCGAGGTATGACAAGAAATCTCCAAGTCTTATAGATCGAACAAAAGCTTGAGTTAACAGTTGTAGTTTCAAAACAGTAAACCAAAATTTAAACTGAGCAGATGACTTGCATCGGTCATTGCACCATTCTACACAAGACAAGCACACTTCAGGTGCACTGTTTTTATAATAAGATGAGTACTGGAGCTGCAGTGTGACATATAAAGCAGCAGCACTAATGAAATTTGCATAACGTGAACATTTAACATTCGAACATTTAAGAAATGAGTCTGCCAATCCAGATGATGCTATACCAGGTTGCACCAAACAGATCCATCTATATGAAGTCCACCCATTAAGACAACAAGTCTTCCCTAAATTGCTGAGGCCAGTGCCACTGGATCTTTTTAGAAAGAGCCTAAAGTGGTTGGTCTAATGTAACTATAGGAATCTGTCCAGGATTTAACATACTAACAACCTTTTGTGTAATAGCAAAAGCATGCTTAATCATAGCAGGCGTGCAAGCACTAGGCCTAAATAAAGGTAGTAGTACTGAGATTGGCTTTGGATTTATATCACGTGTATGACTATGATGATGTGCATGAAATGATGCCCATGACAAGTTAACCACACCATCACTTTTGTCAACATTTTCAGTCACTGTTTTCAACCATTCATACTTGTCAGAGTAAATGTCCTTAGTAATTTCACTAAGATCAACATTTATACTTGATTCTGGCAGAATGGGATTTACAGATGGTAAAGCAGATATAGCATCATTAGTTATTCTGGCACAAGCTCGCACCTTTTCGTCAACTGTAAATGTCATTACCTGACGAAGTTCCTTACCAGGATGGTCACAAAAAAGCAACAAGAAGAATCATGAGTAGACGTATCAAGATGACTACGTATTGCACGGGTTCTTTTCATGTGGAGGGATTTCATTTCTGGTTTTCATCTTATCTTAAATCCCGGTCTTTTCATGTCCTGTCTTAGCCAAATTTTCTATCTCACACTGTAGATTTTGGAGTGCCTCAAGGATCTGTTCTTCCTGTACTGTTCAGCCTTTACACTTACCACTCTCATCTTTAATCAATTCCAATTTAAATCACCAACTCTATGCTGATGACACTCAGCTATTCCTTTCCTTCTCACCTCTTTCATTCAATGCGCTATTATTGAGCTAAGCATTCTCATCAATCTCTGCTTGGATGTCATCTAATCTCCTCGCTCTTAACCCTTCTAAGACAGAGTTTCTTTTAATTGGACTACCCCAACAACTCAAAAAAATTGACAATCCTAAACTAGTTTTGGCTTCTGACACCACAATAATCCCTGTTCCAACTGCTAGAAATCTAGGATTCAAATTTGATTCTTTTCTAAACTTGAATCACAAATTTCCCAATTATCAAAAGCCTGCTATGTTTATTCGTGACCTTCGCCGTAGTTATTGCCTAGATACTAAAACTGCCTCAAAAATTGCCACCTCAATAGTCCACTCCAAAAGATTATTGTAACTCCCTCTACTATAACCTTCCCAAAGCCTCGTCAACAAATTGCAATCAATACAAAATGCACTTGCTCGCTGTTACTAAGTCACCTAAATTCTCCCATATTTCACCATACTAAAATCATTACATTGGCTTAAAATAACTGAACGTATCCAATATAAGATAATAACACTTACACATAGCTCACTTCAGTCATCAAAACCTGTCTACCTTAGGTCACTATTAATCCCTCAGCCTCCTCGACCCACACGTTCGTCATCTCATCTCACTCTGTCACGCCCCGTTTCAATCATCCCTGAAAATTTGCAACCGTGCCTTCTCATACGCTGCACCTGAACTCTGGAACTCGATCCCAGCTTCCCTCTCGCACACCTGGACACTTTCAAACAATAAAATCTGATTCCTCATTTCCTATAATTCCTGCACTTTTCCTCAAGTCTTTTTTTAAGCTTAAATCCTTCCTGTTTCTTAAATCATTTCAATAGCTGTAAAGCTCCTAGCCTCACTGCCCTTCGGATATTGACTCATTGCCTGGCTGATCCCGAACCTTTCCTATAGCTATTTTAAAAGAGGCTGAGCGCCAAGAATGGAGCTACTGTTGTGCGATAAATTACGGTAATGAAAATCCAAGATTTTACTTTACTTTACTTACTTATAAGAAGATTCTGTATCACTAGTGTTATGACAGCTCACAGCGGCTAGTGATTTCACTAGTCTGTTTAATTTTGTACCATTAATAAATCTATTTCTGCATTTAACATGCCAACATGCGCGATTTCTGGTAAGACCGCAAGTGTTTTTGACAAAATATGCACTTGTTCCAATCAATGCCACGGGTAGCAACCAGAGCAGTGGTCGCGGCCATCGCGAATCACTTTATTAATGCAGAAAAGATAAAAGAAATAAACCTGAAATAGCACCAGGACTTTGTCTAGTAGTTATAAAACAAATAAATCCTAACAAAAATTCCAAGTTGTCTTAAAAAGGCAAAAAATTTATAATTTGTCAACAGTAATCGGACGCGTCGTCATAGAAACGCAGCGGAGATGAGCAGCATACGACCCAATTGTAACCCGCCAATAGCCCAATGCTGCTTAAAATTTTGAACAATTTGCGATTAAAATTTCTAATTCCCATTAAAGTTTTCGAAATGTGTCGATATCCTGTTCGACTTTATGTTTAATTAACATGGTTTTGGCAAAGTTTCAAGCTTGTAGGTACCGTTTGCACAATGTAAGGGTTTTTAACGCCTTGTAGTTAAAGCAATATGCGCAACCTATTTCTAAAAGCTTCATGCCACCTAAATATATGTATATAAGTGACACAATCTACTTTAAGACCTGACCTATTTATGTATTTTTTTAACATGAGCACGTGTTCTTGCGATCCAATGAAAAAGCTCTAATGCGTTGAATCATTAGACGAAACGCGTGAATAATGCAAAATTACAGAGCAAATGGATTACGGCGACGATAAATTACGGTAATGGAAGTCTAAGACGGTTCGGTTGCCTCTTGATTTCTGAATTTGAACCGAGTACCGTCAATCGACTAGATCTAAATTGTGGTTGTGTATGTCTGCGGTGTCAGGAGCTGCTTATGTGGCATATGTCTTTTATTCATTATCATTTGCTTGATGAAGATTGAGGACGATCAAAAATCTCAAATCCTTCAGGTGAATTAATAAAGTCGGAATTCCTCTCGCCGAATTCAATAAATCCGTCACATATTCACGTTCAGACACATTAAAACTGGTCAATTATTGCTTTATGCTTCTTGTATTAAATTTTCTGTCAAGTATTTGCTGCTACTAGCAACGTGTTGTGAATATAATATCCCTTTTATATCTACTGATTGGTAAGTGGGTGGGGCAGAGTACCAACATGCATTTATTTCTACCTATATTATCAATCAGTCAACCAATGAACTTCTATGGTGCCACTATCGTAATGCCTAAGGCATCAGTCAATGCCACACCAAATCCAATCCGACTTAGGGACAGGTCAAACATATTATTATTATTATTATTATTATTATTATTATTATTATTATTATTATTATTATTATTATTATTATCTACCACAATTTATATAGCGCAGTAACATAACTGGAGCTAAAGTCAAGAGCGCTTTACAAAGGAGTCACTTATAAGAGATGTTTAATAATTTTAATTATTATTATTATTATTATTATTATTATTATTATTATTATTATTATTATTATTACATAAGTCCGTCTCTCTCACTATTGAGCACATACATAAATATTGACCAAGTATTCTTACAGTTATAGTGAATATAGAGTTGGCCCCTTTTTATCTGGACACACTGTAGTTTGTATTTCACTGATGCTTGTATATTCAGAATAATTGCTTGATAGTTTCTTTATTTGTTACTGACCCAGAAAATCTAGAACTCTCCTTCTCTGCATTTTAGATCTTTCAGTGAACTGAGCGCTATAAAATCTAGACTAAAACAGATTTCTTGAAGTTGGATTTTCCTCTGTAGTTTGTCTTGCTGACCGATCCTTTTAAATGACCTGGTCATTTTCAGGTGGATTTGTAGTACCATCAGTTCCTGCCTTTATGTAATCCACAATTATGTTCGAAGATGAGGGCTCTGTGTATGTTATAAAATACCTGTTGCTCGTATTTGAAGACGCTTGGTGTAAGTGCAACTACTAGTGCAAATGGGGACTTATACTGGTAGCCTAGTCTCTGCCCAAATAACCCTTGGGATTTTTTCTATTGCTAAAACCAGTTGTGATTTTCAGTTTTTAAAATTCAACCACAGAGAGTTGACTTTCATTTATTTAGGACTTCTATGTTTGTCTTTTGGTCTTATTTTGATATCTTTTCTAATGTTTGACAAAAGTCATCTTAGATGTATCATATAATTGCATTTGCTGCAGCCATGTATATGTAATTGGAGAGACATTTACCGGTAGACATGATATTCGTCTAATGTTTACTATTTTTCCATTTCCATCAAAAGATATGGCCACTATTTTGCAATTTTATAGTATCTGTTCTTATAGACTCAGTGATGTTTCAAATTTCAAAAGATCAGGTCAATAGCAAAGACATTCATCAGAGAAAGAGGCATATAGATGGAGTAATGGACATCATAAAGAGACGTGCTTTTAATTTTGATTTAACGGATTGTACTGAATTGGCAGAATTAGCCGACTTAGACACAATAAAGGGGAGAGTTTCAGGTTTTAAAGCCAGACACAGAAATCTAACCTAATATAGTGTTAATTCTAGGCATGTCATGGTGTATTTGTTCCTGGCAAAAAGGAACTATTTGTGTTGTCATGCTCTTATAAAGTTTTAGAATGAAGTTAGTATATACTATATAGTATATAGTCAAAGAATTTATTAAAATTTTGGGAGTTGCCTTATTTTTTTATTTTCTCCCTTTGACTCTTTAGAAAGTTCATCCTATCTGGTCTTGATGCTTTTTGAAAGTGTTGTGACCTTTCAGATTGAACATATTACAGTGAAACCCGCTTAATTGCATAGGTGCCGTGCAAGCCTTGCTTATGCGATTAACTGGGCTATGTGAATAGCCGGGACGTCTGATAATGAATTATACGGACAAAACACTGATTCGGGTTTTTATGTTGTTATGCGATTATGCGGGTTATGCAATTAAGCGATATGCGATTAAGTGGGATCCTCTGTACTTGCTTCTCCTGTCACTGCATATGGCATTATTTTTATGTATTTGGTTAGTTTAGTGATTGAGCTCTAAACACTTGTTTATGATTTATTTATGTGAATGAAAGGTATTGGTGAGACATCCTATCATTTCAAATGTGTGTTTTAGGTCGTTTAGGCTTCTCGGGCATTAGCAAGCACTCTTCTGCTGGTTCAGGTTCATCCCACAATGCAGGGCTGGTAAATTCAGCAGGATCTAATATTCCAGGAATGTCAGGGTCATCAAGGCCGTCAGAAGGGTCATCAAGGTCACTGGACGGTGCTTCGAGTACGGGAATCATGGGTTATCACAGCACTTGGACGGCAATTTTCGACTACGAAGCCGCTACCGACGAAGAACTGACGCTGAGGTGCGGCGACAAGGTGCACATAATTTCGCAGGATGCTCTGATCTCGGGAGACGATGGGTGGTGGGCGGGAGAAGTCAACGACAAAATCGGGATATTTCCCAGCTCGTACGTGGCCAGTCAGAAGGACGTCGACAGATTTTACGGCAATCCAAGCCGGCCGTTCGAAGTCGAGTTCGGCGAGCTCCAGCTCGAGGAGGTGATCGGCATAGGCGGCTTCGGAAAGGTGTATCGCGGAATATGGCGGAATCAGCAGGTCGCGGTTAAAGTTGCCAGGCAGGACGTGGACCATCCGTCGAGCTCGCTCCTGGCGAGCGTTCTTCAGGAGGCAAAGCTTTTCTGGCTCTTGAAGCACGCAAACATCATATCGATGATGGGCGTTTGTCTGAGGGAGCCAAACCTGTGCCTGGTCATGGAGTATGCGCGCGGCGGGTCGCTGAACAAGGTGATAGGAGGGAGGAGAATTCCTCCAGACGTCTTAGTCAACTGGGCTCTCCAGATTGCTTGTGGAATGCACTATCTCCACGAGGCGGCTCCGCTGCCATTAATTCATCGAGATCTCAAATCAAGCAACAGTGAGTTGTTTTAAAAATGATTTAACTGCTATATTTAAGTTTTAATAGGAATATGTTTTGTAAATATGTTGTGTTTTTAGGAACTTTGTTACATTGATGATTTTGATAGCTTTTAAATTATTCTTAAATGTATTCTTAGATGAAGGAATCGGTTGTAATTATTATTTGTATAGTTATAGTATTTATATAGTAATTTTTATGTTTATTTTCATCACATTTTAGAAATAGATTTTGAAAAATAGAAATGTTGTCATCAGAATTATGTTCTTGGTTCTTTTCAGTTTATTTCATGTTTGTTATTGTTTATGCATTCATTAACTGTTCCATGCAACCATTTCCATTTGAATGAAAACAACGCATAAATTTGCATCAGTCATGTTATGTCTGCACACTTTAAACTCGTGATGCATTTTTAGAAAGATGTCACTTGAATTTGCTAAATAGATCACTGGTAAACCTAATGAGTGTGACAATATTTTGTTTACCTTGTGTATCTCAGTGTATATCAACTGGTTTGTCTGCATTTAGCCATTTACTTCGTACATTTACGGTAATACGATTGAATTAGGACTATAACTGAATTGTGGTTAGATTTCTCTGGGCAGACATCAATAGAATCAAATCAGTTTTGATTTTATCAGGATATTTGATTTTCTTATACTTATTGACGTTTTATTAAGGAGTCTGAGCGATGCTGACATTGCATTGATTGTGAGGAGTGTTGCAAGTGAGCAGAGATGACTGATATCTAATCAGAATGAATTGAATGCCATTTTAAACAGAGACTTGTGTAGGAATTCTTCTGTTTGCTCATGATGTGAGTTTCAGACTGACTGTAACTACTTAAAGTCGTTTAACAAGAAACTGAAGACCATAATCTCATTAATAATCTTCATAATCTTCTTCATAATCTTCATAATCTCATATCAACTACATTATAACAAGGGCTTTTTTTCAGTGTGAATGCACGGGAATGGCGTTCCCACACCTTTTTTGCCAGATTGTATATTTATTCCTGGATATGTAATAATGCGTTTGGGAACATACAGGTACAGCGTTCCCATACCCGTTTTTTTGAAGAGTAAAAAAGTATGAGTTCCTAAACCTTTTTTCCTAGAAAAAAGCACTGATTATAACTTTATCTTTTCTAGTAATTTACTGTAATTAATTTGCAATTTCATGTTCAGTGACAGCAATATTAATGCACTAGCTCACTTGAAACTTTATATTAATGAATGAATGAATTCATTCCTTCATTCATTCATTCATGGATGCATGTCATACTTTTAGTGTTCATGGTTATTCTCTGTATCTTTGTGCAATGTTGTTATAGTATCATTGAGAGTTATTTACAAGAGTTGTGATACCATGTGACCATTAATCTTCTACTATTTTGCACTGATTTTCGTTGTCTGATGACAAAATACTGCACCTTATAAATGGATAGACCCCATCAAGCCAAGTTGATAACTTCAGGATTTTATCGATAAATTGATCTTATTTATTTGTGGCGGTTCTTAGTTAATCCAGAAATGTCTTCGAACATTTTGGCTTTTATAGGAACTTCTTTCAGTGTGTCGTGTCAGAGGCTCTTTATACGTCAGCTATAACATTACCGAGTGGTTGACCTCTGAAAATTAGGAGAACTGATTTAATTGGTGACCAAGATTGCCCTAAGCACGGGTAGCTGGCCTTGCCTTTTGGTCATTATGTTAATTAAAATGTTACATTTTAATTTCCTAGTCAGCTTTTATATTGCAGGCGTCGATCGATGGTTTTTGTGTAGGCGGACTTCTTTGATCAGTCGATGACTAATGGTGGTGACTAATATGTGGACATTTTTATAGTTGTGTTTAAGCATTTTTACCTGTGGTTGTCTTTTGGACTTTTGCTATTGTTTGTACTTCAGTCGTTTGGTTTGTCTTTATCTAAAAATAGACTCTGGCATGATTCAATGACGAACATCTGTATCACTTTTAAGAACAAGCTTGTTTGATAAGGTTGTCTCACCTAGCTGGTCAGTGGTCACTTAAATGTTTGTTACATTTCAAGCAGCAAATTTCTGTAAAACACGCACAACAATATTATAGCAACTGAAATATAGGTAATTATTTCGGAGTGTGTCTTTATTAAATTACAGATGTGCAGAAAACCATTTTTTCATTTTTGCTTGTAAATTGTAATTACGACAAAAATGTGCAGGTCTATAAAGTTCTATACTAACACTGCCTATGGATGTTTATTTTCTTTTTTTCATTATGGTAGTTGACCACCTAACCAGAATATTTTGAGAAGGTGACTTATATGGTATCAGGAACTTTGCTTTGCTCTCACTTTATTCATCTTGGAGTGCAGACACTTAGGAATCATAGTTCTATTGCCTGTTTGTCTTTATTTTTGCATTTCTGTGTCTTCCGATATCTGTCCAGATGTCTGGCGCCCGATGTTCGATTTGTTGGGGGTATTGGGGGTTTAATCCCTCCACTGGTCAAGAATGAATGCATGGGGGATGAAAATGTTTGCTTTTACATGTCTGCCCCAGTGCCCCTCTCCCCCGCCCCACTGGTACAACTTCATTCCCAATGCCAGCATCCTGTCACGTGGGGAACTACCATCGTCAACAGAAATATGATTTCCGGACGCAGTTGCGCCCTCTTTGGACGTATTGCCTGTTTGGATGAGTGTTGACACTCATCGGATGCTCCAGTGTCACGTTAATCTGTCATCTTGCCGTCCTAACCACTCTTGGATACGTCCTCATGATCGGCCAAGGAACCGATGGATAGACCAGCTATGCCAGGGCTCAAGCGTTCCACCTACCACTCTATGGTGAAGTGCATTACTTCGAGGACATGGACAGAAGGCAACTCTATGGCCCCCATTGGCTACATGCTGCTGCTGATGATAATTATGATGACCCCCACTGGAGTTAAAAAATTTAGTGATGGGAAATATCAGAACCCCTGAACTGCTTTATAAAAAAAATTGACCGCTACTGGTTCCTTGGTTGTGGTTAGATTTTTTGTCTTTTCTTTTCAGTTCTGATCCTGGAGGAGTTGGGGAATGACGATTTAAAAAACAAGACACTGAAGATTACCGATTTTGGTCTCGCCCGTGAAATTCACAGCACGACATGCATGAGCGCGGCAGGAACTTATGCGTGGATGGCTCCAGAGGTCATCAAGAGTTCAACATTCTCAAAAGCCAGTGACATCTGGAGGTAGATAAACTTTAGGAAGTAAGGGCATAGTCAAGAGTTTATAAACATATTCAGCTTGAGTTGTGTATTTGCATTCACATTACTGGAGTTATTGCTGTCATTTTTGCAAGGTTTTTAGTGTCTTCATATGATCTGCATTGGCAAAACTGATACACGGAAGTTGGATGTACAAGAGCAGAGAGAAATTATGTAGTCTGTGGTCGACAGAAAGCAGTAAAGATGCCAAGTTTCTGTGCTGGAACAGAAGTCTTGTACCCACAGAATTCTGATGTTGAAATTTTTCAAATTGAGCCAGTTTGACCAGTGGCAAGAAGTGAATTTTGATAGCTTGAGAAGTTTATTTGAGTCAGTTTATGGTTGATCATAAAAAAGAAGATGACGAATATCGGGGAATGGTTTGGCAGTAAATTCATCAAAGCGGGTGAGTGTTCGAGTGTCATCAATGCGAGTGAGTAAAGGTGATAGGTAATAAGTGAGAAGTGATCTGAAATAAGTAATGCAAGGAACAATTTGTTGAGGCCCAAGAACAGCCCCTTAAGGATCACCACCAAGGGATCGACAATGGAAGAAGATACAGCCTCATTTATGATCCAGGATTGAGTGTGGGAATGTAAACGAGAGGCAAACCAATACAATGATAGCATTGATAGATTTTTGAAACGATTTAAAACTTATCTCTTTGTCAATACACAGTATTTTGCTGGTGGAGCGCTTATGAGTGATTCTTCAGAAGAGGCAATATACAAATATTTTGTTACATTACATTGCATTACATTGTCTGTGATTCCATACTACCGTAATTCCCTCATACAGAGCATTTTAATTCACTGTCCAAAGTAATCCATGCACTATTACACCCAGTATTTTATCCAGTCTCCAGGTCTTGGGGGAGGGGGTTGACTTGGCTGGAGGGGAAGGTACACAGTTTAATGCAAAAAATTGTATCAGTGCTGGGATGGGGGGATTTTGTGATTGTGGGAGCAATTCCCCCCTCTCGGACCTGTATAAAACACTGATTGTACCCATGTAACTGCATGAATTTAGTAAATGGGATGAGCTTAGTGTTTTTAATTAATTAATTAATATTAAAGAAGATTGACAGTGATTATTATTGTCACATGTTTTTTTAGCTATGGAGTTGTCTTATGGGAGTTGCTGACAGGAGAAACTCCTTACAGAGGCATTGATGCTCTGGCTGTGGCTTATGGAGTAGCTGTCAGCAAACTCACGTTGCCGATACCATCCACGTGTCCTGAGCCTTTTCGAGATCTGCTTAGCAGTAAGTCAAACAGTGTTGTTTGTGCATTGCTAAATTCATTTTGAATTATCAGAAGTGAAGACGTTTACTATGCATGCAACCCACAACCCTTGATCTATTTTGAGTCTAGGACCTTGAATGTTGGAACGGAAACAATAATATTGTTGAGAGAAAAAATTGTTGCTGTTATTTTAGAATGCTGGGATAATGTTCCGCACGAACGGCCGAATTTTCTCGACATTTACAGAACTCTCGAAGTCATCAGTACATCGGCTTTTATAGCTACCTGGACGAAACTTTCCATGACCTACAGGATGACTGGAGGCATGAAATTGAAGACATGTTTGAGGAGTTGCGAGCTAAAGAACAGGTTGGACTAACGAGTAAATGCCGCTGTAAAAACTCCCATTGCATTGCTTTTAAAAACTTCTGAACAAGACCAGTTTTTTTATGAAAGCCTGTTTAATTTTTAGTATATTTGCTGTTCTGATGAAGCAAAATGACAATTTGTTAAATAAACACAGAAAATCCCTATTGAGGGCAGCACTCTGATTAAGTTCTTGGCTCAATTTGTGTTTTGTCAGCTTAATGAATTGCGTGACTATGCCCCATATTAAAAGTAAAAGTTGGAAGTAAAAAGTTAAAGGATACAGATGTTAAGAATCAAGAATTAAATTGTCTTGAATTGATAAATGCAAATTTTTCTGTTTATATTTGTGAAGGTCTCATGTAGACACTATGTAGATAAACACATTACACAGAACAGGAAGTCTTAAGTGTGAATATCTTGTTGTCAAATGCTGAGCTGTTTTAGGATTTGAGGTCAAGGGAAGATGAATTGAATCGTGCGGCTATGCAACAGAAGCTACATGAAGAGCATCTCCTTCGAAGGGAGAAGGACTTGGCCAAGCGTGAAATTGATTTAGTTGAGCGTGAACTGAACATCATTCTCCTGCAGCAGGGAATGAGCAAACCCACGCCGAGAAAAAGAAAGGGAAAGTTCCGGGCCAGCCAGTTGAAGCTTCTCAGGGCAGCGAGGGGGAAAAACATCAGTGAGCCGTCAGGTAAATGTTCAGATTTAGTCCTTGGAGAATTTTATCTTAGTACAAATCTAGTGCTGCTAAGTATTTATCATCCAACTTACTTAGTACTCAGTCCGTCCTTGTGCTGAATGCAATCGGGCAGCACAGAATGTTCTCCATCTACGTTGGTCGTTGGCCAAATCTTGGGCCTCGCTCGACGACGACAGACCCACACGCGTCAGATCTTGTTCTACTGTTTTCTTCCAAGTTATCCACGGTTTGCCTCTCTTGCTTTCACTTTTCTGGCAGTCAGTCCATTGCCTGTTTTTGAATCTGGTTGTTTTCCATATGGTGTACGACTGTACGTGTCCAATCCAGCGCATTCTTAGTTTTCTTAGGATCTCATCCATTGTCTGCTGGAATAATTATTCTTATATTGAATTTCATAAGGACCAGAGTTACTCTGTCTATGTAACTCTCAGCATTCATTTTACTCAATTTATCTGCCAGTTTAGCACTCTTATGTTTATGTATATTTCTTATTTATTTTTAGCGATCACAACTTTCTAATCGATCTGTGCAATTGACTTCATAACTGGTTTCCCTCTGTGACTTGTTTTAGATTTTCGGCACACCATTACCGTGACGCACGACCAGGGCAGCAGCGGTCCACGACAAACAACTCGCCACATGTCGAGTCCAGACACTCCTCCTGACACTCCCAGCTACCCTCCACGATTGCGTGCTATTGCCTGTTAGTTGTCAATTTGGTTTTTAGTTATTATGTATAATTTCTCATATGATTATTAAAAAATTGTGTTGCACTTATCACATTATTATTATTTTTTTTATTTTTATTTTTATTACCGGCACAATTTTTATGACATTGTGAGCATGGCAAAGATCAAAATCAAGAGCATTTGATAACTGTCATTGGAGATACGAAATAAGTGCGTCTTTACATTATGCTTGAATAAGTCACAGTAATTTGAATTTCTGTTTAATTAATTATCCTGCAGATGTGCTTTTATCTTGCTTTGGGAGCTCACCAATATTCAGCATGTTGCATCTAAATATGATGTGTTCTTGTATGAACATTGGTTGAGATATAGCTTCGTTTGGGTTTTATTTAACTTTGTACACGTACAGAATGCATGAATTGATTTTAGTTCCGGCCAATGGTGTGAAAGGTAAGACCTGGGGACCCAGTACGCTGCAGACTGACGCCTACCGTCGTTCGCCTCTTGTTATGGCAGCGGGACGGCACAGTCGCAGTGCTCCGAACCTGGGGCTGACGCTGCGTCATGTCGGAGGTCACAGCAACATCGGAGTTCTGCAGGAGTGTGGTAAGAGATTTAAGCGAAAATCAAGTGCATAACAGAAGTATTGAATCTGTTTTGCATTGATTTGTATATTGCGATGACCAGTGGCAAAATACTTTTTTGATGAAGAGCATTGGGCAGACTAACCTGACACTCCCAACTACCCTCCACGATTGCGTGCTATTGCCTATTTATACTAATAAATGCTGATCATCATCAGTTTGATTTTGATGGCATTAATGTCTATTTTGGAAATGGAATAACTAAAGAATTCTTTGTTTTGGATAATAATAATAATTATGCACTTCAATAGCACCAGTCCAATACCTAAGGGTATCAATCAATGGTACTTCAAATCCATCCACAAAAGACCAGGTCATTCCAGAGATCAGTCAGAGGGAAAGAGTAAGACTGACTATGGAGGAAAGAGATATGTTCATTGATCATTGATAAAAGCACTGGAAAGTACAAGCAAAGCTTCAGAGTGAAAGAGCAGCTCAGAGTAATTTGATTTTTAATTAAACAAATTTAGTCAAGTAATATACATTGACTGATCTGTGGAATTGATCCGATCATTTGTGGGTGGATCTGGAGTACCATCAGTTGATACATTTGTGTATTGGAACTGATTCTAGTAGTGCAGTAATAATAATTGTTATTATTAATATAAATAATTGTAATAATCATGTGTTGTTAGCCTTATTTGTATAATTTACTTTGGCAGTAATTTCCGATAAATGTTTCTCTGTAGATTATGAAGATGATGAATGGCCGGAAAATTTGGGGGAATCTAAGTCGTCCGCACGAACGTCTGGGAATTGGAGCAGTCTCACGGAGAGCAATACGCTAAAGCGTTTTGCGGTGCGCAAATTGGGCGATGTAATTCTCTACAACATGGGGGCCATGTTGGCAGTCGTTGGGGCGGGCTACGATATTAGGATTTCAAACACCACCGCTGTCCACCCCCAGTTGCAAGGCGTTGATTTGGAAAAATCGAAGGACCACGCTCATTCTAACCAACTAAGAGATTCAATAATGACGACTGCTGATGATGATGATGCTGACTATCGTGACCACCAGTTCACAAGCACTGCTGGTGCCGTCCATCACACTTACCACGGTCATCAGAACCGATATCGGCCGAGCGTGACATTCGACGTTCCTATGCATTTCACGGAGGTCGCGTGTGGAGACGCTCCGGTTGATGTTGACGACTACGTCGCACCATCTACGAGAAGCTGTCCTCCCACCGATCGGGTCAGAAGTGCCGATAAACCAGCGGAGCGCCTTTCGGATGATCCTAGAGATGATCCGACGCAGTATCCCCGCAGTCTGATGTCTGTTTCTCCCTCGACCGACCGAACATTTGCTGCCTTCCAGAAGCAGACGACAGACTCGAGTGCCGTGGCAAAGATTTCTAAAGCACCATCAGGGACTAACAAATCTGAACCTGTAGCTGCTGGTTTGTTAAGTCCTTGTTCTGCTGCACGGCTTCCCGATCTGTTGAGCCCTCCGCCCAAGCCTCCCTCCGGTAGTCAGGATAGACCGCCGATCAGGTATACAGATAAGTCACTTGACGTTGACATAATATCACGCCCAAGACCTCACGCGAGCACTGGAAAGGTTCCAGCTATTCCGCCGAGCGCTTACGCTACTCCAGCTGCAAACGTGGCAGCGAGTAGATCAGAAAGCGAATCTAGTCATTCCGTAATACAAGAATCTAGACACAGAGGTTTAGTGTCAGCTCAGTCAAGGAACCTTATAGATATTGATACGGAAGGACAGAAATCGGACGAAACGAAGCCTCTTCCTGCGAAATCTCTTCCACGACAGATTCCAGTCTCTGAATTGGAAAGGGAGTTCTTGTGAAGACTTTGGAAAAATTCCCAGTGTCAACATTCCATAGCATACCCAGGTACGTCAACAAAGAAGAAAATAAAGAAAGTCAAGTTTGTTAGCAGGTTTTGTTGTTGGCTTTGGCTGCCTTAATCAGTGTTATCCACTTTGAAATGATTAAAATTGTCTATGGCTTGAGACGTCTTTTGCACTGTTTTGTTAAAAGTAATGTTCTCTGTTGTTATTATGAGTGAGATATGCTGTATGTAAATAGTGTGTTCTGTGGCAGTTAATTCTTAGCAAATCAAAGAAAGACTTTAAATTTGGGATTTATGAATTTCTCATTATATTTAGTGCTCACCGGGAAAATATTTAGAATATTAACATTTTCCGGTCTGTTTTATGATTTTGTTAGCACTTAGGTGAATTGAATTGCTGGTAATGTTTCTTATTAGCACTGATAGGCACATCTGGTCTGAGTTTTTTTTTTATTGAACGAACAGCCTTGAACGTTTAAAGTAATTTTTATTGTATTTTTGTATGCAGTCTTACAAATGCACCGGTAATTTATTGCTTTGTTTGATTATGTTGTTAAAAGAGCAGTGCAGTTTGATGCTACCGACTCTGCATTGATTAATTAATTATTGATCATCAATAATGGGATTGTTAAATACTTTTGATTGATTGATTGATTGTATGTGGATTCTTTCTGCACAGAGTGGCAAATTTTCTGGGTGTAGCATTTTTGAATATTCAATTTTGCTGCTTTGTGTTTTTCACGAGTTCCAGCAAGCAGAGAAAGACCAGAGGATGGCAAAATTCTCCATGGCCGCCTCAAGCAAAAAATACCACTACATCACTGAATAAGTAGTCTTGATAACATATTTTTCTGTCATGCCTAACTCACATTCCGATTGCTTCCTTCTCTTTCAGTGTTGTTTCGACTGTGATTTTTTGATCTTCTACGTTTACAGCATTATATTGTGCATTTTGAAACTATTGAAATTCTACTGAAGAGTTTCTAGTGGCGTTGTCGATTTGCACGATTTTCAGCTATGTTGTTCTTGCGTAGAAATATAATTTCAGTGTTTAAGTTTTTCTCTTTTCGCACAAGACAGTAAATAACTTTGTGTCTTTTAAATATTTGAATTTATGTAGTATCTTGCTAAATAGTTATGTTGTCTCTTTTGTGTATCGATGTATTATTTAAAGCCTGACTTAGTTTTTGTGCTAATATTAATTTAAATCGATACAATTTTATTTAATGATATTAAAAAAAAGAAATTCCAACATTTCAGTGCATGTGAAAATCATTATTTTATTTTGCAATAATCAAATGGATTTGTTAAGATCTGCTGCAAATGCATTAGGACATTGAAGACCTTTTTATAACACGACGTAGAATGGTGAATTTAGGCACGATACCATTTTTTTAATTTTAGGAATTTTTATAGCAAGTTTGATTTTAAACTGTTGTCCCGATTGACGTTTGCTTTTTGTGCAGGCCAGTCATATCAGGTATGTATAAACTTGGTAATATTGAGTTATTCAAAGTGGATCTGTTAGGCATTGCTTCCATTACTCATAGCTGAACTGCCTTTTCCTATGGCTGGTAATTAATTATTATGTGGGAACGTTGTATTCCCTGTTGTAAGCAAACATTTTAAATGTGTGCCTTTTCTGTATAATATGCAAACTGCAGTTTTAATCCATGGTCTAATATAATAATATTAGTGTTCACTTGTTATTGAAATCATGTAGTTATCCTGTACGTAATTTATTTGTAGTTATATAGTTAATACTCTTATTATTTTGTTGCCTTCCATGTTTACTTTTGCCTTTTTCTAAGTATTTCTATCAAGTTTAACATATCATGTGTAATAATTGTGTTGGGAGTATTTCCAAGAGCTTTTTATTTAGAATATTATTGTTTAATTTGGTAATTTGCTTCATATCTACTTAGCAAAAATCTATTAAATTTTTAACGTGTGAATAAATAATTGATTTTGCAATCAGTTTTGTAATTTTTGATCATTCTCTGTTCTGTTTTGTTGTTAATTTTATTATTGATGTCATTCCATGTATTAAGGTTGTTCCTTATCAACCAGGTTTTCAGTGTAATGAGGTTGATATGATAAATGCTTGTTACCGGTATGCTACGATAGTGATGACTTGGACATATACGGTAGGTTTATGGTCATGGAACGCTTAAGATTTGTACCCAGTCTTGGATCCTTATTAACCCTTTACCCGTTCATTTATTTGTAATATAATGTAAAAATGGATGAGTATTCTCGGGGCAAACGGGAAAAGGGTTAATAATAATTAAATTCAAATGTGTCTTGCAACTATTCAGTCACAACCCTTTACTTTTGATATTACCTGTATTGTTGTTGGCATTAGGAAGTCTTGTTATTTGATTAGTTATGTTTTTATTAAAATTAGTGTTAATTTTTGATGTTAATAATATTAGTTCTAAAGTAATAGAAAATCTTGTAATGTAATTTTGTAATTCGGGCAGGAATCTATGGACAGTGCTGATGAGTTGGTGTTAAGGCGTCTGATTTGAACATAAACCTGGGTTGGATTCAATAATTGGTATTGAATGTTTACGTACATTGGCAGTGTCGATTGTAATTTGTAACTTTGCTTTGCTGAGAGAATTATAGATGGGGGCTAACTTTTGATAGGCATGGAAATATTTTGTCGAAATTGAATGTGACAAATCTTCATAAACTTTGTTGAGCTAAAGCCAACAATAATAGTTTGGTCATGGTATAAGGCCTTCTGGGACTACATGTACAAGTGACTGTGTATGACAGGGGCGTGGGACTTTGTCCCAAAAATGATAATTAACCCCAAGAATGACAAGACATTTTAAAATCTTGTTGTTACTTAGTACCATAAGAAAATGACCATATACTCGTATGGCTTTAGTTCCATTTCAAAAGTAACTGTCTTATTAACAGAACTAACCTTAAAAAATGTGGGACTAACAAAATTTAGATTAAAAATTTATAAATTCTAAATTTTCTATGAATTTTTGTGCACTTTTATGTTAAATGAATCTTATTTTACTTATAGATTTGTTTTTATGTCAGTGAAACCACCAGTAACATTTTTAATGCATAAATCTTTAGCTTCAGAGTTGGTTGACTATTGCCTTGTTAAAATGCTGAAAGAAATTATATAGTTATACGTCATTTTTATTTTTACAATTTTTATTATGACAATGTTTGCTGTTAATCATTCTAATTATGTACTTTGAAAAGTAGGATACTAGGGTAATCAGGCAACTATATCAATGTGTTTTCATAAAACTGTAAGGGATTTAGCACGGCTATGAAATTCTTTTGATAAATGGATGTCAATTGGATGTAATTTCCTTGAAATCAAGTTTGAGTATAGTTGATGGTTGTGAGTCTTAGCAAGATGGAATAACTGATTAAGCGTGATGGAACAATCTAGCGGCGACTCATTTTTGTCGCGCTAACATGACAATTGAAAGCTGCTGCATTTTTTTCTTGAATGTTGAGAAACATTCACTAAGAAAATTATATCCAAATCACTTATGCGTCAGTGAAGAATTTTTAGTTAACAATGCAGTGTTAGTTTTGACGTGATTCTGCTGTGAAGTGAAAAGAAAGTTGATTGTGATTTATATTTTCAACATACTATTTTTAACAATGTATAGAACTGCGAGTACTGTACATAAACTCGTGTGTGTTGTTGTACAGCTTGTATTATTCTCCTGTTAGGTTACATGAATTTGAATTCAACTTATCTATATGGGTTTCAAACAGAAGAAATGGAAGAAATCAATAGTTTTGTGCCTTTCAGCGTAATCTTTCATGATTCCTTTACAAAAATTGATAACTGTTTTTGAGTCATTGCAATGTCAAGGCATTATTGCATTTTAAAGCCTAGTTTATTGTTCAAGTATTGTTGCCTTAGTTGCTCAATTTCTCACACGAACACAGATTCAACTTTTAATTTTAGTGTTTCAGTTTTGGTTGCTTTGCTTCATAAGTGTGAATTCATTTGTTGGTGAAGTTTAATATTAGGTCCTCACCTAGCAGTTACGTAGTTTCGAGTTATAATTTAGTGATAGGCGCGTTCATTTTATGTTTTAATGTCACTATCGAAGAAGGATGCAGCACTTACTTACTTTGACTGTCTTTGCTGTTAGAATAACATGTGCATTTAGTAGAAATTCAAAGATTTCAATGTCTAAAATATCCAATAGATTGCAGTTTATTTGTTAATAATTATACAATGTTGTTGATATTATAGGATCAAAAATTTTCAACAAAATTTTCAGCACCATTTGTTGAACTTGTTAAATTTCAGGCAGAGTGATGCAAGACAATACTTGTAGTAGTAAAGATTTTCAATTTACTATTCTGTATGAGAGATAGAATTTAAAAGTAGTGTTCTTTGAGGACATTTTTGTGCACATACCGGTATGTGTACAAATGTGAGATTATAATAGAAACTAATGGTAATAATACAGAAAAAGCATCATGTCTTGGTTTAAATATTGATATGATTTTTGAAAGATTAAAAAACTTTATCAGTGAAATAATGGACTGTTGTAAGACAACCTGTTGAAGAATGCATTCCTGGCAGCTGATCAAATAAACAATTATAAAAGTAATTCTGTATTAAAATTAAATTTTTACAAATAATCACTATTTTATTAAATACTGGCAGTTTGCCCGTCAAAAATAATGGGGGGGGGGCTAGGCTGTTTTCCCTACTCAATATTTATTCAGCCAAGCTGTTTCTAGCATTTTGTCCGGTGAATTGTCCTTGACCGGAACATGGCTTGATGAGCAGTTTTATGTTTGCTGGGCTTCTTGCTTACAATAATGTCCCATAGTCTATAGATGGCCATGGGAAAAGACTGACTTGCTCAAATGTATTCCTACATGTCCCGATGTTTATTCTTGCAACTTGCTGATGGTCACTGCAAGTGCAGGGAGACATATGAGGAGGAATAATCTAATATCTGAATTATGTCGGCTAATGATACTCAGTCTCTATGTGAAGTTGTATGGGGGGAGGGAGATAGGATAGGGGTGGGATTTGAAAGGGAGAGAGTGGTGATGGGAGCTAGAGGAATGAAAGAGTGGATAAGGCAAGGAAAAGGGAGGTAGGGACGGTGAGAGGAAGAGGAGGGGAAAGGGATGGAGAAGGGAAAGGGGAGTGTATGGTCCAGCCAAGTGTGTGGTGTAGTAAGAGAAGGGAGATAAAGGGTGAAGAAAGGGGGTAGTAGGGGAGAAGAGAGGAATTAGAGGAGAGGGAGAGTCTGAGAGGAAAGGGATGGAGAAGGGAGGAAATGAAAAAAATAGGGAACAAACACATGCAGTTAAGAACCTATATAGGCTATAAGATATTCAGTGTTTAGTCTAGCCACCTTGACATTGGGGGGGATTTTGAAATGTTTGGGGGGACAAATCTCCACACTTTTGGAGGGTAAATTTCCATCTCCCCAGCCAGCATATAAAAACTTTTTGGGGATTTTAAAACTTTGGGGGGTGGAGAAATCCCCCCAGAGAAGGCCTAGAATAAACACTGAAGATATTATATAAGCAACGTCCAGCCAAGCAATAATTATGAAACGACGTCTTCAAGCTCCGCGCATTATTAAATATGACGTTGCTTAGCAACGATCATAAAAGGACAGCAGCAAGGAAGACAGACTGCTAAAATTTATAGACATGGAAGGGTCAAGCCAGAAACATTTGCACAAACACGTGACTGCCAAATATGATTGTACGTGGTCTTCTTGAAGCCACCGTAGATAGCGGACGCATGGTATCGCACACTCGTCTTTGATACAGACGCGTCTGTAAACAAGCACAATACACAGAGTTTAACGGAGGAGGAGGAGGAGAAGGAGGAGGAGGAGTAGAAGTAGGAGAAAGGAAGCTACCATGGAAGCTACAGACGCCCATCGTCTTCTGACGGACGCGTCTATAAATAAACCTACAACACACACAGTGGTTGCGACGATACTTGAGAACTCGTTGTAGCGAATTATTTGGCTGCTGTTTGGCGTACCGGTGGAAACTGTGACCCGACTTCGTTACTTGATCAGGTAAACGATGACTTTTGTTAAAAGCGCCGATCAGAGGGTTTTTATGGAGACGCGGCGTTTAACCCGTCCCCTCGGGCACCGGGGCGCCTATCTGCACGCCGGGGTCGCCGGTGATTCTTTCTTTCGCCCTAGGAACTAACCATGACCCCCGCCATATGTTTCTATGCACTGAAAAGTGGCGCTATAGAAGTTTGTGATTGGATTAGACTTTCAGCTGCACGTTTCAGAATCCGTTGAGGTTTTTGTTATTGCATAGTAAATTTAGAAAATGTATGACCATTTTAAAAGTGCATGTTAAGAAATCAGCAGTTTCATCTACAGTATATTGACACTGATGCCCTCTTCAACGTTTTGCTTCCAGACATCATAAAGTAACCATGTGCCAACTGCAGAAACCTGCTATACTAGACATGGACATGGGTTGTGTGACTTGTGTCCATCAATGGGTTGGTCAGACATTTCCATGTTTTTGGTTTATATGTGGGTTGGGTCATAAAATAAGTCATGGTTTAAGAAATTTTAATGTATTACGGTGGGTTGGGGTGCATAGGAGGCAATCTTCCACAAAACTTGGGGTGTCCACTTTTTAACAGCAGTCGGTGACGTGGATCAGTGGCGTAACCAGAGTCAAAATGTAACCCGGGCAGCTGACCACGGGCTGTCCATAAATTACACAAGCAATTTTTGGGCGAATTTTAACCCCTCCCCCTTATCAACAGTTGTCACATTTTTCAAACTCCTTCCTCTTTTGTTTACGTAATTTGTGGACAGTCACTCAACAAAAATATTTTAAAAAAATTAACATGAGGATTTTAAACTGATCCCATTCCACGAGGCAACGCAAGTGCTCAACAGGTGAATTTCAAAGAGTGAATCCATAGGCCCCTACCTTTGATCCGTTGCGTGCTGCCAATCAGGTACACCAAATGGTGCGCTTTCCTTGCTCTGGTAACGACAACAGAAGCTTAATACGCAGCATCCTGCTGGACAGCAGTAGCTAACCATGAAGATTCTGCAATATAGTAACTTTGGAAACGACGTTTGACCAATTTCTTTTGCTCCAAAATATTTCCATGTGTATGTGTGCAATTTAGGCTACACTGAGCTATCTAGTTCTCTGGCAATGTCCTCTGGGATCTTATTCAGAGGCTGAGACTGTTTATTCTGGTCATTTCTAGAGTTCGCAACGACGCCGATATTTTAACTGTCTGGCGAATTATGACTAGCTGCAATCGACGAAGAAATAGTTTGGCATACTTCATCTGATGTTACTAAGCATGAGTCAGTTATGTTCAGCTCTTTAGAATTCTTGAGAAATCCAAACGCAGACAGCGTTTGCAATCCAGACGCTGTATCCGTGAAACTATGCCTTTCAAGAATCTGACTATACGCGAAATTGTGAGTAAAACAATAAATTTACTCTTGGCGCGAACTGACCTTGTAATAAGAGCCAACTCTTAAAGCAAACCCACCTGCTCTGATATTATACAAAGGAATTTTAGGAATGCTCTCTTAATGTCAATGTACCTTGTTGCCGGGCGCTGAGACTGCTGACCTTACCGTTTCCGACCAAATACGCATGGAAATCGGAGTACCCTCTCGGGTCAAAAAGGTCAAATCTCAAAGCAGATGCAATTTGCTTCTAAGGCGGGTCGACCCGAACCGACGAGGGTCTTTGGAGTGCAGAGGTCAAAGCCACTTCATATGCCTGCTATCCCTGGTATCAGTCAGCCACGGCCAGAGCAACAATTATCACCTTACACTGTACCTAGCGTCCACTTCGGTAGAGGAAGATGCAGAGGGATTGAACATAGACTAATAGTTGTCCATGGATTGAATGGTCCATAGGGACAGGCGATTACCGCCATAACTGAAATTCGATATATCGCGTAGATACATATACATGCCAAACAATGACTGTAGTAATTACTGCACTTCTAGCTGATACCTGTCACCTGTGAAACACGTTTTCCAGACACTAGTTTTAGACTATTAGAATAGTATTGCAATAACATTAACGTACATGGCAGTGCAAAAGCAAGTTTATCCAAATACTAAAAGCATAATTTTAAAAAAAATTCAACCCGGGCAGAAAGCAAAGTAACCCGGGCATTGCCCGTAATTGCCCGGGCGTGGTTACGCCACTGACGTGGATCATCCCTTGATCGACATACTAACCATTTTACCAGATATTCGTCAGGGCTTTCGTTTTGTTGATGTCCCTTGTTCTCAGAGTAATTGGCTCTGAGCTTAGTGTGCAGTATGAAATGGCAGAAAGGTGACTTATTTCGAGCGCTGTAAATCGAAATCGAGAAGGCCGTTATTGATTGTTCTTGCATGATTTGATGCAATGAAGATGGGGACAAACAAAAATATGCTATTTGTCTGTGAATTTTTTCAATTGCCTGAAATTTTTACATTTCTATACACCCACTGTTCAATAATTCCTCCATTGGCTTCTAGCACACAGCAATTTAATTATAACTATAATTATTGATTTTCTGAATGAATTTGTTGTTATAATATTATTATTATCATCATCATCGTCGTCATTACAGTCATTGTTGATATATATTTTGTCTATATTAACTGGTGCTGTTACAAATGCATTATTATTATTATTATTATTATTATTATTATTATTATTATTATTATTATTATTATTATTATTATCATTATTATTATTATTATTATTGAGACAACCAATATAGCACAATAAGCATGGTAAGCTAGAATCAAGGGTGTTTTGACATAGGTGCCTATAACAGTGTTGGAACAAATGGGTCTTTTAAGTTTCTCGCAAACACCACTCCTATACCAGCTTTAGTTGCAAAGTCAGGTAGAGCATTCCACAAGATCGGGTTGGCTAGTGATGCAGATCTATCCCCTAACTTGTCTGTTTTGGCTGAACAGAGGAATGTGGGGCGCTCAATTGAAGTGGATCTTGTAAAGAGCGTGGATATATAATCTGGACAAAGGGGATCATGATATGAAAGAGTTATTCATGTTCAGTGTATGGTACTTTTTGTGGCAGCTGGTTAACCCTTAAGCCACCAGATACATTGTAACCATTGTAATGTAACTGAGTATGCTGGTACTCAGTTCCGGAGATTTAAGGGTCAGGATATGTTCACATTGTATTTTTAATGGTTTGGAAAAAGTTATAAATACTAAGTCTAAAAGAGTTAAATCTGAAGCTGCCATTGAAAGAATCACTTAACCCCTTAACTGGGGAGCCCGGATATATCCATCCATTTTACTTTGAGTTACAGTTAAATACACAGTTAAGGGGTTAACTGCCATATGTGAAGAATGTTATTTATGTTGACATTTTGGTTATTTTGTTTTCGTTAGTGACTGAGGGGTTTCTTAAGATCACCCTTTCAAGGTTATGCTAATGGGTTGAGTAGGATTTATTGAGTTGTAAATGTCCAGGCATAGGTGAAATATGAATGCTTTGGTGCCAGTCTTAATGCTAATGTGCTGTGCCTATCTCCAAATTAGATTTTGAGTCTTGGGCTTGTCTGTGTTGTCCAATTGCTACAGCATGGCAAGAGCAAAGGTCAAGGTCGTTGTGAAGCAGCAAGCAGCCCAGCAAGTTGTTTGGTGAATTTAAGAGAGAATTATTCCACAAACAATCATCAAACAACTGTGTTTTATGGGCCTATTTCATGTTGAAAAATAAGTGAGAGCATGGTGGTCTTCACATGTAATAATAATAATAATAATAATAATAATAATAATAATAATAATAATAATAATAATAATAACAACAACAATAATAATAATAATAACAATAATAATAATAATAATAATAATAATAATAATAATAACAATAATAATAATAAATAATAACAATAATAATAATAATAATAATAATAATAAATAATAATAATAATAATAATAATAATAATGCACTTCTATAGCACCATTTCTAATACTCAAGGGTGTCAATCGATGGTACTTCAAATCCATCCACAAAAGACCAGGTCATTCCAGAGATCAGTCAGAGGGAAACAGTAAGACAGACTATGGAGGAAATGCTAATTGGAAGAGATGTTGTGTTTTAAGCCTAGATCTGAAAATGCTCAGTTTATTGGAAGATCTGACAACCAGAGGGAGAGAGTTTCAGATTTTTGGCCCAGAAACAGAAAAAGCTCTCTTACCAATTTCTGTGTTTGTACCATGTACCATGTACCATGACTGATTGTTGATGCCATTGCTGCCTTTGACCTGTTGCCTGTCTGGTTACCTGAATCAAAAATTTCCACTTTGGTTCCTGTGACCAGCGGCCTTAGTTGAGCAGGGGTATTGATATCGCGTCAGAAATATGATCTATGTGCCAGATAGTTGAGACCTTTAATAAGTTTTATACTTGAGGCTCCTTTACCTTAATTCTGCCACAGGTGAAGTAAGCTTATACTAAATTAATTTTAAAAACTTTGAGATAAGTTTCCAGGATCAATGTACCGCGGTATCAATGCTGTGGCTGATGCTTAGGAAATCATAGATCGACAGTAACAACAGTGGCAGAGCATTTTTGTGGAAAAAAAATATTTGCCGGTACGCAATCCTAAGGAGTAAGTTGTCCCTATGGTGTGCACTCATTTTAACAATACTCAATAGTTATTAATATCTCATTATATAATATTTAACAATGCCTAAGGAAACTCAATATTATTAATGGGTTAGCAGTATTACCAGGACTGGTCCTAGGCGTAAGCGAAGTTGACGGCTGCCTACGTCTGCATTGGGGGTGGCGGGGCAGCATTTTTGGACTAAATGGTGATTTTCCTTTGTGGAAGCTTGCATTTTTAGGTTCAAATTTGCTTGAGTTAATATCTCGTAAAGTGCACGGCTGATTTTGTTGAAATTTGCAAATTTTTTTGTAGAATAGATGATATTTAATGTGAATAAAGGTTTATAAAATGTGGATAAAATTTGTTGAAGTTATATTGATTTCTAAGATGGCACCACTTCGATTGGAACTGTGTGTAGTTGAAATTATCAATTTATGAAAATATTGATTGTAATGATTGTCGCTACCAATTCCTTTGCTGATCTTTTAAGTGCCATTTGTTGGTTGTGTATTCTTACTGTTCCATGTACTGTACATATGATTGCAGTGCATTCAGTGCTGTTTTGTTTATGATCTTGTTGCTTGTTCCTATAGCTTCTAACATTATGGACCGTGATAGAGGGCCCTGTGACAAATGGTAAAAATTGGGCTCCATTTCAATCAGTGGATAAAAAGACTAATATCCATTTTTAAGGATTTGTTGAAATTTTGTGGAACAGACAGAATTTAGATTTAATTTTAAATTTAAACTTGTCTCAGCCACACTGTAGGTCAAAGCCATTGGGCCCAATGGACCACAATTTCCTGCCACTAAAGTGAGACTTAGTGGTTGAGTGTTTGAGTTGATTTTATAGGCCTTTGGATCTGGGCTTGCACCAGTCTTGACAGATATACCTGATGAGGGTACATACAATAAACTTCTTGAATTTCAATTCTGCAAATGCCTTCATTATGTGGTGCAGGCTTCTGGCTCTAGATCTGATCTTGTTGACTCTTTTTGAGCTTTGCTCAGCGTCACCTTTTAGGACTCTGACACTGTAGCCTAGTGTGGGCAATTGTAGATATTTATATGTTTGCCAGCGTCTACATGTTCACAGAGGATATTAAAATGATCTGGATAGTGCATATAAGCTTGATACTCTCTGTTCAGCCTGACTGAAATTGAAGGACGTACATTTTCACCATTTAGTCTTAAGTCTGTTTTTCTAGTTTTTAGCAGTCTGGGTGTACTTTGATTTCAAGACAGAGAGCTTGAAGGCATTTTGTCTATAGCAGTCTGGGAAGACACAGTTTTGTTGACCCAGATTCTAAGTTCAGTTAGATCTGCAAACTATCCGGAATGAAGCTTTTTATAATTCAGCAGCCATTCAGATCTGGTTGTAAATAATAACTATATTAAATGGAAAAAAACCTTTTTAACTTGGAATAAAGAGCTGATATTTTGACAGGACTTCTGTTGTATTGCCGGACTGGATTCATGAGGGCTGTTATGTTCATTTATTGTTGGATAAACTGTGGAATTTGAATCAGAATTTATATTCCTAGGTCTTTGTGTATCCAGAGTCTAAGGTTGGACACAGTTTTTGGTTGAGATCCAGCACCATTTATATACAGTTTGATTGATTTGTGTGTCCAATACCTGCATCTATGCACTGTGTCCTTCATGGAATTCTGTTCCAAGCAATTGAATAGGTTCATGCAGAATACGTATTTTGAAGAAATTGTTGAATATGAGAGTAAATCAAGAATTGACAGTATCCAATGTAAGAGATCTGGATTTAAATTATCCTAGGAATTGTGCTGGTTCATTGGCACTATTTGAACTGGTTTAGTGCTGGGGTGAGGGCAGAGGCCAGAGGGGGAGGCTGTCGTTAAGACTCAAGATCACCCATCTTATATGATTCACTTACAGTGCTACTAGTTGTTGGTGTTTTACACATGATGGTTTTAGGGCTTAAATGTATTGTTTCAATGTGTTTGCTACTCAATGATTTGTACAGTAAACATTTCATTGGGTCAAAGTGTTTGAATCATTTGCTTTCTAATTGCTCTATGACTAGTGCCGTGGCACTTGCATTCAAAGGTGACTATCGTACTTGAGTATCTTGATTTTGAACCTCTTACCATGTTTTGAGAATTTCTGCAGATGAAGATGAAGAGATGATAAGAACGGGCCTTTGTTAAGACCTTGTCTGATTGTGAAAACCCTAGCAGACCTCCAGTTAACTTTCAAAATTTTAAATTATAAATGACTGTTGCAATAAGTATGTCTCAATGAATGATTTAATACAATTAACAGTGTCAGTGTGTTGGTCAGTTTCAATATCCCATTTATTTGGCTGATAAATTTTTTGCAATGACATATTTTCTTCATTTTACTTCGATATGTGTCACCCATCATTTGCGCGACCGGCATTTGCGCGCCCACATTTGCGCGATATTTGTTGATATAATTGGGGTTAGGGTTAGATTTTGGATTATGATTAGGACCATGGTTACTAAAGCATGGATAACTTTTAAATTATAGCGCAATTTTTATATTGGAGCGCAGTTGTGTTTCGCTCGAAATGCACGCTAATGTCGGCGCGCACATGTGCACATTTGTCAATTTTATGTTAGCGTATTTGTCATTGTGCAAATGTTGATTGCGCAAATGTCAGGCTACCTTGATATGGTTACCGTATTTTTTATTATACGTACATACGTATGTGTACGTCCATTGTTTCCATTCCTCTCTGCGTCTTGCTTCCTCCTTGACTTCTGCATAGGTCTTGCGACGCTGTGATGAAAACAGACACACAACATCGCAAGACCTATGCAGAAGTCAAGGAGGAAGCAAGACGCAGAGAGGAATGGAAACAATGGAGCCCTGAACCTGTCCCAGGACAGAGAACATAATGATGATGATGATGATGATGATGATGTACATATGCAAACTTATAGTTTTTACTGTTTGGGCTAAATTGATACTTTGTTATAATTTCCAGATGACCATCAACTAGTTTTCATATGCATCTGTAGACAAACATTTACAGAAAGAAGGGAAAGTAGCTTTTGGAGATATTCATCTTTGGCCGTCTTTGTTGTGAATTGCTTTTTCCGACTTCGGAGACTACCATGGACCCCACTGCGTACGGATACCCACCAAAGCAGGCAATGTACGATCCTGCATTTGAGAAGGAGGCCTGTGGTGTGGGATTCGTGGTTTCCATTGATGGCATTCATTCTCAAAAGGTAGATACTTTCTCTTCAGATTCTATACCCTTGGACGGAGATTGGCGTTATGTTGGAATTTAAGGAACTGGACAGCCATCTAAGAAAATATTTGTTTCTGCTAAGTTTTGAGAAGATTGTTAAGTCACATGTACTGTACATTTGTACATTATAGATTATGGCCCTCTTTTTGAAACGACTTAAAACTTATCTCTTTGTCAATACACAGTAATATGCTGTGGGAGTGCTTCAGAGTGATTCTTCAGAAGAGGCGCCATTCAAATATTTTGTTACATTACATTACATTCTTGTTAATGGTATAAATTGTTACATGGTTTAGTTTAATTGCAACATGTGTAATTCTGGCTATTCATTCTCTTTGTTGACTTTTTGCCTTTCTTTGTTTTCTTTTACAACTTGCTTTTGTTCTTCTCTTTAAGGTGTTTGGTTATTTCATGTATATTTGTGTAAAATTTGTTTTTTTGGTACCTAGAAAAGATCAAATTTACAGTTTCTTGCCATTGTCATCGGCAATCGGCATGCCATAGTTTCATTTCTTGCACATCAAGTCCTGTAAATTCATTCATGTGAAGTGCTGGTTGTTATGGTTACGTGAACATTGTGACTTAGGTTTTGAAAGATGCTCAGATAATGATTGAGCGTATGGAACACAGAGGCGGAACAAGTGGAGACAACGACACCGGAGATGGAGCCGGCGTTCTCACTGGAATGCCTCACGAATTCTACAATGCTGTTGTCAAGTTAGTCATTTTTAATGCGTGTATAGTTAAGAATATTCTTATTTTGTGTAAGAGTGTTTTTTTGGGTGCTCTCCCGTTATCCGTACCCCAGTGAAGTGTAAGGGCTTTTCGGTCGGGAACCTGACCATAACCCTAACCTAACCCTAACCTAACCATAACCCTAACCTAACCATAACCTAACCATAACCCTAACTCTAACGCCCCAACTACACCATCTCTCTACTGGGGTCCGGATAATGGGAAAGAACCGTTTTTTAAAGTTTGTATATTTTTTTAAGTTTGAATTTTGATTTTTCTGAGGGATTTGAAGCCCGTTGGTGTAGTAAACAGCACTTGTGAGATCGTGTTGTAGCAGTTTTTCTTGTTTGGTTACTTTTTTATTGGAGCAATGTTAGCACTGCAGAATGATGACTTGGTTATTTATGGTAATGAAAAGATAATATGTGTAAATGAATGTATGAGGGGCAGATAGCCAACCGAGGGTGCCATTCATTTGCAATAGAAAAATCAACTGCCTCTTGGGAAAATTTTCTCGTGAAAGCGGTGTGTATTATGAACAAAATGACAACATTGGTGCACACGTTTCTGTCTGATGTGCAGATGCTTACTGTGAGAGCTTGTGTGAATTTTATGCTAAGTTAATTATGCACTTATATCGTGTACGGTATTTTATGGTTGGTAATGACATCTAGTGTTTCACATTTATCATTTCTCAGAGTGATAATATGATTTTTGTTTCACATGAAGGCATGCGTTTTTACAGGACTAGTTTACCTCTTAGTTACAAACGTAACAATTCAACTTTTTATGATCTCAATCCAATTGATCCAAATGGTTCTGAGTTTCTAATTAGATAAATTCTTAGTGTGATGGAATATTTGCATGCAGTAATTGCAAATAACATAAATAAATAGGAAATAGGACTGATGCACCTGACTGGTTTGCCAGACCAGACACAGACAGCATAATCCAAACTTTGCATGCGATATTTTCAGACTCTCATCTCGGTACAGAGAAGCATCTATAAACAAACTTACTACCAATACGTTGAAATGTTCAGATTAATTGTTAGGTACAGATCCAGCTGAATTCAGCGATTCGTACTCAAATCAGTGTGCTTTGATGAGTGCTAGTGCTTAACCCATTCACAATAATAATTTCTGTTTTCTGCCTTAAGTTTAAGGTGAAGAAATTCCATTGAAAGCAGACATTATTGTTACGGTTGATGTTTGCCAATGGTTGATGCTCCTGTGCATTATGAAGTGGCACTATAGAAGTTTTTTAAAAGAGAAACAAGACAGGTTTGATTTCAGGGCATGACAAATATTGTAGCAAAATCACTGGAGGGCCCTGGCTAAGGCTTCGATCTGCTGTCCTGTCCAGCACAACGTACTTGAAATAGCTTGTATATATGAAGTGTGAACACAAGGAACGCTTTTATTACAATTGTCAAAGAGGCGTCTTTCCTTTATGTTGAGATATTCTCAACAAGTATGATGAACACATTAGTTTCTTTTTCTTCAGGTGCTCTGTCCAAAGACAGGTTCCATACTCCAGCATCGCCACTCCTCTCTATCTTGAGCTTTTATCTTCAAAGCTGAATACTTGTTTTTTTCGTAGTGTTGAACATCCACTCCAGCATCGATGTCCTTGGTCGCCCTTTTCTGTGCTTTCCCATTCATCTTTCCTTCTAGTACTTCTCTTAGTAGGTTTGATTCTTCTCTCAGAACATGGCCTATCCACTTCTTTTGTCTTGTACGAGTAGTGTTAATTAGGCTTAATGTATATACAAGGAACTCTTTTATTACAATTACTAATGTATATACATTTGTATATACATTAGTGACAAACAGAATTGAAGGTTCTTAATGCCAGCAATGTGTCTGTGGGAATTTACTAATAATTAACTCATAAATGAATAGATGCTGATGATGCTTGATAATTAAGACAGCAATTCTACTTCAGTTAACAAAGCACCTGGGCTTCCTCATGCAACTAAAGTAATTAATAGTGGTGATGACAAGATAATCATAATTTTCAGACTTTCTGACTATGCCATCTCATTGATTAGTCGAAATCTAATCTATGAGATAGCAACAGAGCACTCATGATTGTCAAACTATGCAAATGACAATTTTATCTGGCTTAACCAAGCAAGACAATGTCACAGCACTTAAGAAAAGAACATAATTATATATGCACGGTCACACAGGGCAATCCAGAACTGTGGAACTCACTACCGGACTATGTTACAAACTCTGACTCTCTAGGACTTTTCCTAAGTAATCTTAAGACTCACCTATTCACCATTGGTTTTACGTAGTATTGTAAAGTGCTCTTGTCTTTGGCCATTTTTGCTATGCTTATTGCACTATATAAATTGTCTAGTTAATAATAATAATGATGATGATGATGATGATGATGATGATGATGATGATGATGATGATGATGATGATGATGATAATAATAATAATAATAATAATAATAATAATAATAATAATAATAATAATAATGAGTCTTTAGTTGCTTTCAGCCACCAACTAGATTAAAAAACAATTACCTTTGATTATATGAAATAATAATAATAATAATAATAATAATAATAATAATAATAATAATAATAATAATGTGATTTTAAGTGGTTTAAGGAGGCTAAGTAAGCCTGTGTGAAAACCACTGTAATAGAAATCACTTATGATCCACAAGAATGGAGACTATTTTAGAATCTTAGAAACTGAGCCTTAAGACGACGAAAATCATCTCCCATCTATTTTAGTAGCGCATGTTATCCAGTATCCACATAAAGAGACACGTACAATAACTTAAAGCAGCTACTGAATTCCATGGAATATAACAAGTACAGCTGGTATCTCTGTGGTGATTTGAAGGTAGTACCTAATCCTTTTAGTGAGACTGCAACAGGGATACACAAAATACATGTGTTCATTATGTGAGTGAGATAGATGAACAAGGAGATTGCGCTACTTGCTCAAGGAATGATGGACTTGTATGCAAAGTGTGTTGGAGAGAAGAATATCCAGCAACCAGCTCTGATCGAGGCTGACAAAATCCGGCTACTACTCATTCACGTTAAACTAGGTTTGGTGAAGGTCTTTGTTAAGGCCATGCATATGGCTGGACTTTGCCAGCTTTCTCACACCTATATGAAAAAGTCTGTCAACTCAGGAAGATGATGATTAAAGCTTTAAGCGAATTTTTGTGGGTCCTCAGATTCGAGAGCTGTTCAAAGATGACCAGAAATTTAAGACATTGTCTGTGACTTGATTTTTACAAGCATTAGCATTAACCATAGACCTATTATTATTATTATTATTATTATTATTATTATTATTATTATTATTATTATTATTATTATTATTATTGTTATTGTTGTTGTAATACACTAGTGTAATATACAATAATTGGAGATTACAACAAATAAACTAGAGCCAATTGTGCATTTTGATTGTCATATTTGTGTTCAGCACATTAAAATTCAATACTAAATTGCTAATTTAATTTCAGTAGTGTGGCTGTAAAATTTTTTTGTCCAAATATAATTATATGGGACTGTGCCTTTTAGGTCATTGTGCGGTACGGATCTGCCTCCTCCTGGCCGATATGCCACTGGCCTCATCTTTATTGATCAGGACAAGGTGAAGGCTGAAGCGGTTGAGAAACATTTTGCAACTCTTGTTGAGGAGAATGGAATGAAGGTAATGTTTTTCATGAATTTCAGTTTCTGCTATAGATGTTTGGGTTTTCTACTTTTTAATAGCCAAGTCACTGGTCAAATGTTTTCATTTACAAATAATATATTAATTTGATTTAGGACAGCAGTCTGCAAACCAGGCAGAACCTCTTTAGCTTGCCAAGGTGTGTTGAAGTCGTCTGCATGCTAACTTGAACATTACAAGATGTGTCTTTGAGAATATGCTTCAGAATTAAGCATATAGTGCAAAACTTTTGATATTATTTGTGTACAGTACTGCTCAAAAATTTGTGAACACACGTGGATTTAGAAGCAAAATGTATTTTTTCTACTGTATTTTTCAATTAATGATACTATTCTACGATTGATGTACACAGAAGGCTATAGATATGCAGAAATAGTTGACCATTTTTCTTGGCATTTCAAACGCTCTAGAATAAAATTGAGGCCGAATGTACTGATTATTCTAGTACGGTTTGATGCAATGAAGATGGAGTCAGAAGAAAATGTGGATATAATTCGTTTCATCACTCTTATGAATTTTTGCTTATCTACAGCCTACTGTTGGAATAGTTATTACACAGTCCTATGTCAAACAGAGTATCAATTTTAAGATATTTTTCTGGTCTATAAAACCTGTGATACAAGAAACCAGCTATCTTAAGACCCCTCTTATCTCTCGATAGACTTTGTAGACATTTGATAGAGAATAGATTGCTGAAAGGCTTTGTATAGTGTTTTTTGTGGCATTTGGAACGCTCTAGAATAAAACTGAGGCAGAATATATGGACAGTTTTAGTATGGTTTGATGCAATGAAGATGGGGACACAAGAAAATGTTGATATTATACACTTTATCACTCCTCTGAATTTTTCATATCTATAGCTCACTGTATGAATCCTCCTTCTGCAAGCCAAGGTCAAACTTTTATAATTTTTGTTTAAAACCTGTGTTGTTTTAAGACCCCTCTTATCTCTCGCAACTTTGTAGACATTTCACTATTTTGTAAGACTCTGTATAGTGTTTTTCGTGGCATTTGGAATGCTCTAGAATAAAACTGAGGCAGAATATATTGACAGTTTTAGTATCGTTTTATGCAATGAAGATGGGGACACAAGAATATGTTGATATTATTTGTTTCATCATTCCTCTGAATTTTTCATATCTATAGCTTACTGTAGGAATACTCCTTCTGCAGGCCAATTTCATTTCAACACTCTTCTGAATTTTTGCATATCTATAGCCTTCTGTACTGCATATCTATGGCCTTCTGTACATCAATCATAGAATAGTATCATTAATGAAAAATACAGTATTGGTGTTCTTGTTTGTGATTGCAATGTTTTAACAAGCCTTAAACTTCGTTTTGCTTCGAAATCCACGTGTGTTCACAATTTTTTGAGCAGTACTGTATCATCTGTCTCTTAAGGCCTTGTTTCTCCTTATGGGCTTATGAGCTTATGACCTTGTGCTCAGACGAGATGTTTTCGATGTTGAAAGTTTTTTATTGATGACATTTATGGCTATGCCTCCCAAGCAAATGAGGCACTGGAATTTGTTTTTGTTTTGTTGTTGATTCCTATGTCTTGTGTGTGTGTGTGTGTGTGTGTGTGTGTGTGTGTGTGTGTTGCACAGTTGCAATATTGTTATAAGCACTCTTTGTTGCATTAAATCCACTTGCGTTTCAGTATATAAATGTTATGTGCACTTATATATTTATGCATGTATGCATACATGCTTGTATATTGTCACTGTGTTTATGTGTTGTGTGTGCCCCGCTAGTAAGCCCAGTTTTTTGCTTCTTGGTTCATTTTACACCAAGTGCCATGGCAACCAAGCTGAGTGGCCAGTGGGGACCATGGACTTGTCTGGCATGTTGATGGAGATGATTTTTTCTTCCTTCCTCAATACTATTCTACTATTCTACTATTCTACTATTCTAAGCAGTTTTGCTTTCAGGGTCTGCTTTCAAGAAAATTGATTTGACTGTACCATAAATTCTAGACTTGACTAGAAGTAGCTGGCATAGCAACTATTTCCTTGCACCTGGGTCACTGGTAGATAGATGTTCATTGCCTTTTCTTAAGGTTAATTAGCTTAACAAATTTAATTATGCCAGTTTATGCCTTCTTCCATAATTATTTTATCAGTCCTAGTCATAAAACAAAATACCGGTACTGTTGAATCTACAAAGATTATAATTTAAAACACTTTTATTTTCCATATGTTAATCATGTTAATGTTTCTGTTTAAAACTAGTCATAAAACAAAATGCTACAAAGATTATAATTAAAAACACTTAAAATAATTTCCTTATGTTAATCATGTTGAGGTTTCTTTCTGTTTAAAAAAATTGTAAACCGGTTTTTATCCATAATTTTTACTTGATTCACTGGTAAGATTTATATATTACTGCTTTGATGGTGATCCAGATCTACTTCAAAATTGATGCAAAGGACATGTACTTTACACCAAGCATCAAATCAAATATTTACTAGCAAATTTGCATGAAGAAGTAGGAAGATTGCCTTAAAAGCAGCTTAATAATAATAATAATAATAATAATAATAATAATAATAATAATAATAATAATAATAAGTACTACTACTACTACTACTACTACTACTACTACTACTACTACTACTACTACTACTACTACTACTACTACTACTACTACTACTACTACTACTACTACTACTACTACTACTACTACTACTACTACTACTACTACTACTACTAATAATAATAATAATATAGATTCTGAATGTTTGCATATCTATAGCCTACTGTAGTCCTTGTTTTGTCCAATTTCAAACAGGGTATCAATTTTATAATATTCTTGTGGTCCATAAAACCTGTAATATTTAGAAGAAACCAGCTCTCTTAAGTGCCATCTTATCTCTCAATTAATTTTTTAGACATTTGACAGAGAATAGATTTCTGAAAGACTTTGTATAGTGTCGTTTCAAATGGCTCATTATTTTTTGTGGCATTTCGAAAGCTCTAGAAAAAAATTAAGACATAATATATTGACAATTCTAGTATGGTTTGACACAGCAAAGATGGGGACACAAGAATATGTGGTTTTAATTCGTTTCATCACTTAATAATAAAAATAGTGTGATTTTAAGTGGTTTAGGAGGCTAAGTAAGCCTGTGTGAAAACCACTGATGTAACCCATCTGCATTCAATAACCTAGTTTAACCATAGCTTAACCATAGACTGTTCTGAAATGCAAAAACAATTTTGTGTTTGCATTATGAATGGAAAAGTTTATATGTAAATAATTGCATATGATTTTTGAAATCATTGTTTATGATCTATGTACAATTGCTCATATGTAGGAATATGGCCTATTTTGTGCTGATGTTTTCTTGGCATAGTTGAGTGATTCCATGAATTTATGACTTTCCCATTATGCTCAATGTGGTTGTGAAATACATGTAATTTTCTGATAATGTCTACTGCTGATGATAATATATCATCTGTGTAGACAGTTTTTATTACCAAAAATGTCAGTGTGTGTATGACTTTAAACCAAGGTTCTGGAAAAAAAGCATTCCCATACAGGATATGTCAATCTTATTCTCTTCTGCCTTAGATTGTTTTCCATTTATATTTTTTGCTGATGACTGTTATTTTATTTATTTTTATTGGACTCTGCAATGTGCCTTTGCTCCTGACATTTTGGTAATATGGCGCACAAGAAATTGTCAGTTTAATAATAATAGTAATAATAATGTCCAAAGCAAATTGGATCTGCAGTCAATTGTCCTTGCATCTCATGTAAAATCTCTGGAGATGTGTTAGATTATATGTTCTATTAAATTGCTGCTCTGAATTTTGAATTTATCGATGAACTGTACTGATAACATTTTCATCTGTTAAGAAATTGGTTCTTTAGTACAGTAATGAAATCGATTAATGAATTGTACTACCCTAGCCATATTACTATTACCGGTACTCATTTTGTCACATACATTCAATTACTAAAGCTATGCCCTGCATTGGGACAAAGGTTTGACCACAGTTGACCTTCAGAGGTCAAGGTTAAGCTTGCTTTTGCCCTACAAACCAGTATAATGCTGTTTATTCCAAACTTGATATTTAGGTCAACAATTATTGGTGTCCTTTGCAGCTACTGTGCTATTGATTGTGAGGCTAGATTCTAAATGATAATAACGAATCTCACAGATTCAGTTAACATGTTAGTTTACCAGAGATTTGTTATTGTTATCTGTGGCTGACCTCCACCCATTTATTGTTAGGTCTATTGGTGGACTGTTTGTCCAAAATGCTGCTGCCGTTAATTTTATTAAAGAGGTTACTGTGTGATAAGTTGATAACCACTGCAGTGATTCTTTTATATTGGTGTGTTTTTGTATGTGTATACAGTGACAGTTAATGTAAAACTATACTGATGGATGGATTGATATATAGAAAGCAGCATAATAAAAATGCAACTATCAGAAAAGGCATGATTCTAGACCACATAGTATCCACTGGGATCTTTTGCTGGGTCTTAAAACTATGTATTGTTGTTTGCCTATTGATTCTTGCATTTTTTGGGTGTCATTCTGTCGGCATAAGATTCTTTTATGCACTTTTAAAAGCTTTTAAAATGAATTGTACTCTTTGTTGAAATCCTGGTCATTGGATCTACTTGCTTGTATTACTGTATTACTCCTGATATGCCTAGGTTTATGCCACACACACACACACTTTCACACACACACACACAACCAGTTTTTCATACTATAGAATACTGTTACTGTTAGAGTGCTGTAGAGTAAGTTTGGACTATTAGCATCATCATCATCATAATCATCATCATCCTGATGTACATGTTACACGTTACAAACTACATCATCATTTTAGTTCCCTGGCACAAACCTAGATGGCGCTAAGAAATTGTCAAGTCTAATAATAATTAATCATCATTATCATAATCATCATTATCATCAAGTCCTCATCTCCTGACACATCAGGCTTAATTTGGGTTAACTGCCTGAGTGCTGTCTTGTATGGTTCACTTGCATCTGGTGATGTTACTCATTCAGGTCATTCTTAGTCTTCCTCTGCTTCTTTGTCCTTCTATATGATCCCTAGCATTATGGACTTTTCTATGGTCTTTTCCTTTCTGTCGTGCTACATGTAGAAAATATTTCAATTTTCTTTCTTTCAATTTGGCAAACTTGTAGTAGTCTTTCCATTCCTGGTTTGTGGAATACTTCATCATTAGTTCTTCTTTCTAGGTATGTGATACCTAATGTTTTTTGGAAGTATTTAATTTTAAAAGCTTCTATTCTTCTCTCTTCATCCTTCTTCGGGTCCATGCCTTGCATATGTAAGTGGTTTACATTAGAATGTGCACTGGTAGTTTGCGCACCTGGGAATTTGTGCACTAGTAGTTTGCACACCAGTACATTGCACACCGCTTTTTGGGTTAGGGCTAGGGTACCCTTAACCCTAACCCTTAACACTGGTGCTCAAAATACTAGTGTGCAAATTCCCAGACCTGTGCGCATACTACTAGTGCGCATATTGTGCAATACCACGTAAGTGACAGCAGGCCAAACCAAGGCATGTAGCAGTCATACTTTAATTGGGATGCTAATGTTTTATATTTGTCCAGATTTTCTGTAGTTTCCCCAGCATTGTCATTTCCATTCCCAATCTGCCTCTGATTTCAGTCACATAGTTATCATCATCTGTAATTCTAAATCCCAGATGTTGAAATTCTTTGACTTGTTTTATTTGGCCTCCTTCTACAGATATTATGCTTTGAGTTACCATTCATGATCTTTGTTTTGTCTGTGTCATTATCTTGTCTTTATCTGCAATAATTTTTGCAGTTGCTCCTCTGATGTTGCAATAAGTGCAGTGTCATCAGCATCAGCCTGAGATTGTTGATTCTTTTGCCACCAATCCTGTATCCTCCATTGTAGCCCTCTAAGAACTTTCCCCATTGCCATTAGCAGAACAGGTAGCAATAGGTGAGTCCTTCTTATAGGTCGTAAGTGGTATCAGGTGCCCATGATTAGGATGCTATCACATTCATTAGATGTGGTAATAATCATGATTAGGCAGCTGGTTAGTGGGATTTAATGTTTTAAAGCAGAATTGATTAGATATGGCTTTTAACCAGCATTATCATGCTTAATGCAATTGTCCTGGCATGAAATTGCCTCCTATTTCTAATTGGTATGCATGACAGATCGCCTGTGAGTCAATTATATATTCATTGGTTTTATGGTTGGACCTGTAGTTGTGGCTGGAGGAAGCCGGGGTATCCAATGTATAGACAGCTTAAGCCTTTTCCCTGATGCAATCAACAGGTTGTTGCCTTGACAGCATTTAGAATTATATAGCAATAGTTCTTGCAGGCATGAAATACACTGTACTTGTAAGCTTCTGTGGAAAATTTTGAGTATGCATGAGTTGAGGTTTTATTCTAAGATGTTTTGCTGATCTTGTGTAACAGCATTAATTATCAAGTTTTGAGATTTTCAAGAATAATCCTTATTACTTACTTAAAAACATCATATCCCAATTAAAGTACGACTGCTGCTTATTATAATTGTGATGTTAGGTGCTCTTGACTTTAGCTTTATGCTATGCATATAGCACTTAATACGTTGTCAGATATAATAATAATAATAATAATAATAATAATAATAATAATAATAATTAATAATCAATATAATAATAATAATAATAATAATAATAATAATAATAATAATAATAATAATAATAATAATAATAATAATAATAATAATAATAATAATAATAATAAATGCTGGCACAGCTGTGGACAAATTCAATGAAGAAATTCTTCTGTGTGACAGTTGATCAAATTTGTTAACCTACTAGTTGGAAATTTTCAAACTATTTTTTTATGATTCTCCTGTGGTTTAATTTAACAGACACGCATAAACCTTTTCTTACTAGACAGTAAGACAACAGCTGTTGAGTGCTTATTGGTTTTCCAAGGTGTAGAAGTCTCTCCGGATTAAGTTTGGCTTTGAGCGATTGCTTCACTATGAAGTCCTCTGAGATTATGTCTCTCGTAAAAGAAAAAGACGCTTAAATCTCTTGGACAGAAGAATATTGGAAACCACTCTCAGCGGTGTTTCTGTGGGAGAGTGCCAGCCACATGATTTCCAGCAAGTGCACATGACAGCTTGTGTCAGGCAATTGACTTTCTTGTGAGCTGAGTGCCGATACATCAGGTTTTGTCAGCAGCTGTTGTCGTTGACTGCCCGTTCCTATTGAACGAAGAATTTCATTTTAAGCAAATCGATGCAAAGAGTGAAGCAAATTCAAGTCTGAAAGCCGAAAAGTTGATGCATCTCCAAGATTTCTTTCAGCATGGGTGAATTTTAAGCAAACCATAGTAGCATGCTCTTCTGTCATGTAAACAATGATCTGCTCTTAGTGGTTTGATGATTGAGTGGAATTATAACAACTCCGAGTTCTTCCATAGTATCACTGAAATCCTACTTCTGTACAGGAAAAAGTAAAGTTGTTTACATCAAGTTATGGAGCATCTTTAAAATGTAACTTCACAGCGTTTTTCTATATTACCATATAAATCATTTGTGCCATGTAATGATGAACAGAGAATTTGACACCCATATGAATTCTTGCTTCTTGTAAGCTTTTCTTTGTATGCTGTAATGCAATGACCTATGTCATTGAAGTTACCATTAAGCACTGTTTTCTGTAAATACATAATTTCTGAATTTCTGTTGGTCAGTTGAGGTTTAACTTTCCTTTTATTTACAATTAACACAATTGATAGCTTAATTAATTGCAGTTAAGTATTGCTGCAGGGTTGTCACTGTTTTGTAATCTTTATCTTTACTATATGCTATCTACAGGGTGATGCAAAAAACCAGACTATTCACACTTAGGTTTGCATTTAATATAGTCCGGGTTTTTCTTGTGCCACCCTGCATAAACATCTGAAATCTGACTCGGCCATTATTTTTTTCTTCAGATCGTAACTAATGTGTGATGAGTTAAATATTCAGTTGTAAAGAATTGTACATGACATTGGGTTATTTCTAGTGTTTTATTCTAGAATTCTGAATTTTGCCAAGTATTGATTTTTTACGCGATAACATTTCCATTTCAGCCGTGCCAACGTCTCTTGCCATGTAGCATTGCATTTTGATGCAAGGTCCGGCTTAGTGAACGCCAAGCTTTCATCGTGATTGCTTTCAGGATCTTTGTCCTAATGCTGTCCTGAAAGCCTCTGGATCGATCCCCTAAATGCACGGTGTCGGTGCCCGAGTGATTAAAATTACCTGGTTGCGCCGGCCAAACAGAAGCGCCCTCGGTGGCTGTGCAAGGTTTGGCCATTGGCGCTAGTGTTCTGCAACGTCCAGCCAGTGTCAATCTGCTTTGTATACCAGATGCGCTGCGGCTCCGTTGCTTGTGGTGCGCCGTGCAATACGCCGTTGAACTGTAAGAGCGAGTGCAAATGAAAATGAGATGAGGAAATGCATTAATTAATTAACATCAGAACAAATTGCCCACGCAAGATTTGTTCTCTTGTTTGCTAAAGTAATCTGGCGTGTTTCTTAACAGAGGCTTTATTATTCTTGGACTGTGTCGAACTTAAGACATCTACAATTCTACATAGCTTGCAGTTGTACTAAAATTATTCAAGCTAAGCGAATGAACTGCCTCGTAGTGGCCACTTGCTGTTTGAATAGCATGATTTTCTGGAAGTTTAGTGCCATTAGCAACATTTCACTTCTATTGATCATAGATGAGAACCTTGACCAGAAGACTTTATTAAAAGGCTGTCTGTTGAATAAGGGTACCTGTTACCTGTGCTAAGTAGATTCTTAGAATTTCTGAATTTGTGATTTGCATGGTGAATTTAAGCTGTTATTGTCAATCATTGCTGATTGACTGGTATATTTCAATTCTCTGCAGATGACGTAATGTAATGTAATACATTTTTGAGAATATTTATATCTCTTCCAGTAAAATTGATGCAGAATAATTGTTTTTTCCTGTTGATGCCATAGTTAAAATCTCTTTTCATTATCAGAGCCATGAGAGAATGGAGCTAGTATTAGTGAGATGCAATTAGAGGACAGAGATCACAGGGTAGGTCTTATTTAAGTGTCAATTTCCTGTTTAATTATCTTTCAACATGATTTTGATAGTATTATTACTATCAAAATCAGACAGCATTGACTACTTGAGTTATGAGTTGAAGTGGCTATCAGAATTAACACAAGTTCAAAGTTTCCTCTTTTACAGTACAATAGCACTGGCCCCACTCTACAGTATGTTCATTTGAAGCCCACCACTATGCTAATCTATATAAATGTGCAACAATCAAAACTTTTATCAGTTATGCAACTCCTAGAGACATAGAATCTCTGGCTGATTAGACCAGATGTCTCTTTTCTCCTATTCGTCACAATTTAGCACCAGCCTTGTTGACCTGATGATGATGATGATGATGATGATGATGATGATGATGATGATGATGATGATGATGATGATGATGATGATGATGATGATGATGATGATGATGATGATGATGATGATGATGATGATGATGATGATGATGATGATGATGATGATGATGATGATGATGATGATGATGATGATGATGATGATGATGATGATGATGATGATGATGATGATGATGATGATGATGATGATGATGATGATGATGATGATGATGATGATGATGATGATGATGATGATGATGATGATGATGATGATGATGATGTCTGTGTTTGTTTTTGTAGCTGTTGTGCTGGAGAACAGTTCCCACAGATAATCGCTTCATTGGTCCGTTTGCCAAAGAGACTGAACCATTGATTAGACAGGTAAATAATTCTTGCATGGTCTAAACTCACTCTTTAAAGTGTTTTGTGATGTCACTTTTGTTGTTGTGATGAATTGCTGCATACAACAAAGTTTCAGTCTATATAGTTCACTGACATCTGATTTCTTATTCTGTGAATTTTGTACAAAAATTCAGAGCTTGGATTTAGTGAAACCTGTTCTTGATATGCAGTGTATCAGTATGGAAAGATATATTGGATTGTCTGTGTGTAATTAATCCCTGGATGAATTCTGTTGATAGGCAGACAAGTACTGATGGAAAAACTACAGGCTAGATTTAGAGCTGATGCAATAGGCCTGCTGAAGCAGATTTGCACAGTGGGCTATTTTTTCCTAAAGGAGTTGGTCATCTGTGTTTGCTTCTGTATATGTCTCTGAATACCAGTGATAGGCCTAATTCTGTTTTTGCAGGTCTTTATTTAGATTTTTGTGGGTCTTTTTTAGTGGTGACTCTTGTACCAGCAATTATGTCAGTGGTTTTATCATGGGCACAAATCTAAATATTAGTTAATTGGTATAATATGATATGCTATGATCTGATCTGGCATCTGTAGTTATTTAAACTAGACTTTGGCCTTGAAACAGGGTATTAACCTTATTAGGGTAACCTGTTTGTTTTGGGTTTTATGTGATGAAGTTGCCAATTTCATTCTTGCCCAACTCGGTTGATCTCTGCTCTTGGCAATTGTGAATTGTGGGAACTGTTGCTGCATTGGACAGTTATTTCTGTCACCTTGACATTGTGTGAGACTAAGACATAAATGCTTAACAAAAGATATGATCTAGTAGTTGAAATTATCCTGAATGATAATATATGCACCAATCTTTGTCAGGTAAACCATTTAGCATTTTTACTCTCAGCGATAGTAAAAGCGCGTGGTCCAAGGGCAAACTGAACAGCATAATTGTCTGGTTGTTGCTTTATATTGTGAACTGAACTGAATTGTGAACTTTATATTATGAACTGAAGCATCCTTTCTTTATTATTTTTATGACTGGACAACATGTTGTGTTGTAACTGAGAGTGGACAGGACCCAGACAATTTTATGCTTGCTTCTGCTTGTTGCATTTGTACTTGATGCACCCATGACATACAGCAGATATTTCCGGGGATGTCTGCAGGCATTTCTGCAGACAGTACTCAGAAGTCAGAAGGAACAGAGGGCAAACAGTTGCCATGACTATTGCAAACCTGGCAGACGACAGGATAGTTGCATTTGGGGTGTTGATGTGAGTTTTTAATGGCAGCATTTTCGATTAGAAAGAAATGTTGTAAGGGTAGAACAATATTATTTGTGTGAGCCGTGGACACGATTTTGACAATTTGTTATTTGCAAACACATTTCAAGCGTTGCACAAACTTTCAAGTTGATGCAGACCCTAGCTGTCAGTCTGATGCACTGACCTACTAAACTGGAAGCTGATTGGTTGAACGGCAAAAGCTCCAGCAGAATATACGCTTGCAATGTGGAAGTGCATTTGCCCCGAAGTTCCTGCAGAATAATTTGACCTCAAACAAATGTTCTTTGGGAAAAACCCGTAAGTGAGACACCCTTGAAGAGACAGGCTTATCATTACGGGCGGATATTCCCAGAGGAATTGAGTCACGAACGTTTCCGTGGAGATATCCTCCAGTGAGACATCTCCTTAACAGATGCCATAAATCAAACATTTCAGTTCCACCTTTGGGTGTCATCAAATGAGAATGAAAGACAACTGTAGAATGGACATTTTTAGTCTTTCTGCATTATTCCTTTTGGTTTTGGTAGCACAGTTTTGACTTGTGAAATGTGAACAATGAACATTTATGTACGGTAATGTTCTGCTCAGAAATGTGGATTGCATCATGTTTGAAAAGTCATAGCTTGTCTCTATAATGAATCAGTGCTTATTAATGGTAATTGAATCGGTTTTTCTTAAAGGCTATATGGATGGAATTTGATATGGACGGAAGGGAATTCATGATGTCATTGACACAGTATATACTGTACTAAGAATGCATATTTCTTGGAACCTATGATGCAGTTTATTTCCATGATTTCAATAAGTATACATTCTGTATTCATCGGCTCCTTTTGCTTTTTGCTGCATTAATTTATTATCTTTGATGCGCTTGTCAGACGAGTTTTCCATGTGTTCGGTGTTGTTTTGCATTGAAATAATAAAGTGTACAGTACAGTACACTTTATCATTTTATTTGAGAAAGAGTTCTTCTTAAATATGTTCTGTATAAGAGTTTTTTTTAATACATGATGTTGTTATGGTTTAGGTGTTTGTGACCAGTGATGTTCGAGATCCAGTTGATTTTGTCAAGCAGGTAAATCTCGTCTTAAATTACAATCTTAAGTCACCAATTACAAGCGATCGGTGGATGTAGGGTTTTACTGTAATCATGTGACAATTTAAACTGTATGCTTGGCATTTGATTATGATCTATCAGTAATGAAAATTTTGTTCATCTATTTGTCATACAATTAACCCTTTCCTGTTTGCCCCAAGAATACTAGTCCACGTTACATTATGTTACAAATAAATGAACGGGTAAAGGGTTAACATGTGGGGGGGGGAGAATTGGATAACAGAAGAGTTTACTGAGCAGGGTGTATTAATCCACATGTGTAGCTATCACACTGTTCATGTAAAATTCTGTTGCTGATGTGAATGGTTATTCCATTTAATTCAAATAAGTTTACTTGTACATTTTGAAAAGTGATTCTGAATGGGGGACAGAAAGTTGTTTTTCCACTTACCTCTGTTCTGTTATGCCAGGTAATTTTTGAGAAGTATCATTTTTTTCTTGACTATTACTATTGCAAGCTACAGTTATGCCTTCAGACAGACCAGGTCATGTTTTTTGGCAGACTTGTTTTGTCACATTTTAACACATTAACACTATCAGAGTTTGATTTCACAATTAATTGTGGTAAGGTGCATTTTTAATGCATTTGTTGCTGGTTTGAACTCGTGGATCGCAGTTTGTTGGTTTTCATCACCGGATAACATGAGCCGACAGGACTGACTGACTTACTTAAAGGCTGCATTCTAAGTACTCACACATTTATGTTCAGTTTGCTCTTTTCATTCGGTAGCTTGTGTATGTTATTTACTTGGAAGAGTAAATAACGAACATGAGTTTCTCCCCCCCCCAGTGGGTAGCAAGGTCGTAAGAAATGTTACTCCACGTGCACTGTTGGCAGTCTTGCCTTGTCTGCGTGACATTTTGTTCTGATTCTAGACCAGTTGTATGGTATATTTAAGCTACACTTGGGTCTTGTTAGTGCTGTGTATGCATCCAACCTTTCTTTTCCCAGTATAGATACTGCTGAAGGAAAACTGAATCATTTCATTAAGACATATGCAGTGATTTTAAAAATTATGATTTAAAAGTGCTTCAACCTTTAAATTTTGATTGTGGGCACATAACTATGTATAAAATGATGAAATATGGAGGGGATCTTGTGTAAGCTGAATGCGAATGTACTGAAGAGTTGACATTTTGTGTGAAGTAATTCAAATACTGTGTGTTTTCTGTCTCTAATTTATTTTAGGTGTATATTTTAAGGAAGCAGGCTTCTAATCAAATCCCAAAGTATGGAATGAGATTCTATATTTGCAGTTTGTCTCCGCACGTTGTGGTCTACAAGGTAGGCCTTCAACACAGAAGCAGTTTCAGCTCCTATCCCATTTATAAGATCCTTGTATTTTGGGTCTGCTTTTGCAATAAATTTACTGAATTATTTTATTGACAGTTTCCTTGCTTACTTGTTTTAAGTATAAAATTAATATTCACAAGAAAAGAGAACTATTTATGTTTATAAACTGTATCAAAATTCTATTTGTTGCTATTAGTCTCTTTAGACGCTATTACTACATGCCTACAGGTCTAACTGATGATTTTTAAAAAATGGCAGCTCCTATGTGACAGTTTTTGTCAAGTTAAGTCATTTTGTCTGTGGATTTGCACTGTGAAGAACATAGCCAGATAGATTTTCCAGAGCACAAACGCCGTATGTCGCGTCGCGTGTCTTCCAGTATTAAAGGCAGAATAATAGATGGATAGATCTGGTACCGGACCAGGGAACGATGTTCCAGTGTTCCAGCATAATCTCCACTTTTAGTAGAATTGATGGTGGAATTTCTCCACCGGTGGCTTCTCTCCTCAGTGCGCATTAATTTGGATAACCCAAATATCGATTCTTGTTTCCAATGTATGCAGTGACCTTTCTTTTTTGCAGTACTTTTAGCAGACACAATATGGAATCATATCCTCTCTCATATATATGCTGCATAATAGCACAGACTATATATATAACTGGTATTGACAATTTGGCATGAGTTCCTGTCTTTAGAATTGATAGTGACTGATGTCTTGCCTGATCAGCACATTTCATTCTTTAGCTGTTTTACAGCATTAAGTCGTACAGGAAATCCTGGTTTTACAGAACTGAATTTAATCTCTGTCCTCTTATTCCTTAGAATTTTTCTTTTGCTCTGTTCAGCTTTGCGGTTGTCGATAGTAGTGTTGTAGATCAATGACATTTTTTCACTGAGATTCAGCTTAAAGTAATTATTTAACATAAACATTTTAGCATGAGTTTTTTAAACAGATTGTTAACAAAAATCATTCCCCTTCAATGATAAGATATGACTGTTGCAGTTTTTCATTGTAATAATCATTTATGAAAATATACATGTAATACCTATACACTGTTTTGCTGTACCATCTGACAATGAGCTAGATGAGGACATTGTGATAAATTGTTTAGATTCAGGTTTACGAGTATGGGTAAATTAGTGTGGTTCATTTTGGACACCACTTGAGTCTTAACTTTAGTAACAATAGTAATTATTATTATTATTCTGTTGCAAATATTTTTTGAAGATTTTTGACGAAATTGTGTGTGCGAACATAAATTTGATGTTACCGCCAGTATTTTACTGGGTCAGTGTATACTGTTTTCTTTGTAATTATTGAGATGCCTTTTTATTTGTTCTCATTGCTACCTTTTCTCAATTACTGCAACGATACAGAGTTTTTTTCTTTACATCAGGGCTGGGTAAATACAACTCAGCTTTGGAAATACTTTTTGGATCTGAAAGAGCCAAACTATGAGACTCATCTGGCGCTTGTCCATGGACGATTCTCCACAAACACCTTTCCGAGTTGGGAGCGAGCGCATCCGCAGAGGTACGATTCGCAAGTGACCGTCATGCACATAATTTCATTGTTAGGTTGCCTTTTTTTTAAATACTAAATTGTTAAGAGTCTTAACTGATTAGTCCAGAGGTGTCAAACGTACGACCTGAAGGCCGGATATAAAATGAGTTTGACACCCCTGAATCAGTCAGTTTTAAACTTAAAACCGTTAATCAGCATACAATGTTATTTTTTGCTAATTTGAGCTGAATTCCAATCATGTATGATCAAATGACTGAGCAGGTTGAGTAAGTGTTAAGAGTAGTAATAGGCCAGTATCTACATAGATAATTTTTACTTTATTTTCTGTAATTAAAATTTTGGTGCCCAAAGTGACATCATTCAGGAATTGCTATATATATCATGATGGATAAAGTAAGTTACTAGGTTTTTAAATATGGAGTATGTTTGTTTGATGTCTCAAAAAGATCTCAGGTATTTGCTTCCAATTGATCGAGTCATTATATCTACCTTGATTTCATGTCCTCAAGAGTTGTAAGGAAGTTTCATGGCCGTTAACTGTTTTTTCTTTCAAATTTAGGATCATTGCTCATAATGGCGAGATTAATACCCTTCGAGGTAACGTGAACCTGATGCATGCCAGGGAGGGTGTCATGAAGAGTAAGATCTTTGGCGATAACCTTTCAAAGCTGTACCCGGTTGTGGAAAAGGGAATGTCTGACTCCGGATCTTTTGACAATGTCCTTGAGTTCATCTGCATGGCTGGTGGAAGAGAGCTTCCCGAGGTACGGCACCAGATACGAACTTGTCTTTTCTCTGCTACCTGGTCTCTTCAATACAGTTTTGATAATGAATGATGGTTCTATCTCATCAGGTCATCTGAAATCAAGTCTTACTTAAATGACTGCCATGGAATTAATATCCAATGTATGTCTTGCTTGATGTAGAAGGATAGAAAGAGCAGAATTAATTAGTTTAAAGGCCAAAATGTAACTTTAACCCACGATAAACATCTGGATATCTGAGTGGGATATGAGTGAACTATAATGAGCCCCTTTCTTTCTGTATATATTGATATATGTGTATATAAGTACATTATGTATATAAATACATTATGTATATAAATACATTATATATATATATATATATACATGTATATTATATATATATATATATATACATGTATATATAATGTTAGGTCTTTTGCAATTGCAATAAGATCTGCCTTGTTAGATTTACTGCAACAAGAACCTTCTTCAAAGGTGAAATCATTCTCTACCAGAAGGCCCTTAGAACCTGCAAACAACAATGTTGTGAATTTCTTCATATATGATGCTTTGCAAAATTAGTTGCAAGTTTCACTGTGCAACAACCAACAACAACAACACCAAACCCTGTCTACGTTTGAACGAGATAAAAATTAAAAAATTTCACAAGCAATCTCAAAGCTGCAGGGGTTTCATACTCTTTAATCCCATCTAGCAAATCCAAACAACAAAATACATTCGTGCATATACAGCAGAACATCAGTTGCGATGTCAGCTAACTTATTATGACATTACAGCTGGATCATTTCCATTATAATGTAAGCAAAGGTATTCAAAACTACACTTGGGGATAATGATATATTCCTTTCAGTCCAATAGCTGTTGTTATAATGAATTTCTACTGTATATCATGACTTCTGTTTATGTTTTATATATATATTTATATATATATATATATATTATATATATTATATATATATTTATATATTTATTATATATATATTTATATATATAATATATTTGCATTCTTTATGACATTTACTCATTTTTTGTTACAGACCATAATTACGATGATTCCAGAGGCATGGCAGAATGACGTGCACATGCCACAGGAAAAGCGGGCGTTTTACCGGTGGAGTTCCTATTCTATGGAACCCTGGGATGGACCGGGTAATTGTCTCGTCTCCAAGAGCTGTTTCTCGTATTTTGAGAATGGGCCAGACTGTGCAGCTGTGGCTAAACAGTTGGCTTTGTTTCTGAGAGTTGCTTTTGCTTGTGATTCTGGTAACTTTGTGCATTTTACAAATTAGGGTTTGATCTGCGTCTTTTATCTGCAAGGCGTGTAGGTGCCCCCGTAATAAATGTCTGATGTTAGGGTAGTATTTGGATAGTATCGAATAGGAAAATTGAAACTATATACATTTGCTTTTCTGTGTATGGACACATTTGGAAAATACATCTCAACTACAAAAAGAATACTTTAAAATTTTCATCTGTGAACAGTAATACGAAGTCAACACATAACAAACGACATTAATCAATGATGTTCGTGATATTGGTGAAGATCAAATTCTATGCATGTAATAAAATTTGTCTTTCCCTTTGTCATGCAAACAAAGGTATTTGGGGGGGAGGGGCACTGAGTTTTAGAGTGATAATCAAAGAGGTAATGATGTCTGACTGTTCCTAAATATGTTTTTTGTGCTATTTCTTGTATTAGCGCTGTTCACGTTTACCGATGGTCGTTATATTGGAGCAATGCTCGATCGAAATGGCCTGCGTCCGTCGCGCTTCTATATTACGAAATCTAACCACATGTACATGGCTAGTGAAGTTGGTGTGGCCAATATCAAACAAGAAGATGTTATTCAGAAGGTCTGTCTCTTTTCAGCTTCATGCCTTATTCACTGTCTTTGCTAAATGAATGATGCCAAAGTTGCATGACCTGGTGAATGCGATTCATTCTTAGTTTCAGGTCTTTGGTCTGTTTTGTGTGAAATTGTGAAATTTTTGTCTCTTCCACGTTCTTCATTAGTTTAAATTATGCACAGTAAAATGTTCTTAAAAATCGAAAGGCATCCGCTAATACTGAGCATTGTAGTTTGTTTTGGCTTAATATTAGGTTTGTTGATTCTGTACTGGGTGCATTTGCTTTCATCTCTTTGTGAAATTCATTCTTTGTTGTCTGTAGGGTCGACTAAAACCAGGCAGACTTCTTCTGGTGGACACAAAACGGAAAATGTTTATAAAGGATGATATTATTAAACTGGAAATTGCCAACCTCAGACCAGTGGTTGATTGGATTCGCGATGAAGTGAGAAGATCTGTATATTAATATTAGTTCATGAGTGCCCATCAAAATTTTTCCAGGGGGGGGTCAAAACAGCAAAACACAATGGTCACGGTTAATATTTTAGCATGGTTTTCAAATTTCACTGTGAAAATATTGGTATTTGCATTTTCCAGTGGGGAAGTGCCCCTCTTCCCCCAATGTGCTGGCGCCCATGTATGAGTTATAATATTTGCTTTATTTCTTTTGTATGTGAAAACTGTGCTGGGCAGTTTAAATTAACACTTAAACACAAGCATTGAAATTGAAATTCCAGTAAATTTGTGGTCATATTACCATTTTGATGGGAGAGAATTTCAAGAAAACTTTGTCCTGTGAGAAGTCAATTGGTAGCCATTTGGGGGGGGGTTGGTGGGCATGAGAAGCTAATCTGGTGATTTTGAATGTTTTTTTTTCATAGACATTCTCTCTGATCGACTTGTATCATCATCACGACACCCACAAACCGCGCCTGCAGCGCTGGGACAGCAGCGCTCATCTGACCAAGTATCGTGGTAGCATGATGGAAGAAGATCGCCGTCTGCCAATGTTCGGCTGGAATCTCGAGACCCTCAACATGCTTGTCCTTAGCATGATCCTTAACAAGTTGGTCATTTCGAAGAAATCTGATTCTTCTGTTAGAAAAGACGATAATTTTGTATGTTCGTACGTTGTGTTTGCTGTTATGAATTTATATAGCGGTTCGTTTCTATTGCTGTTCTTTGAATCTATTTGTGTTGCTTTAAAATTTTGAAGTTCTCTATTGATAAGACGCTAAATATCTTGATGCTTGCAGTAGATTATGTTTTTCAGACTTTATGAATTTGCGTTTTTTATGGCCCCGATAGTCATCTATTTTTTGGTGACAGGTCTTGTAATCCCAGCCTTTTAATCCCAGTCACTTAATCCTCGTCACTTAATCCAAAAGTCTTTTAATCCTCTAGCAAATAATCCACTGACACTTAATCCCTTCAATCACCACCTTGGAGTTTAAGACCAGAGCTGCATAATTAGGTCAGGTTTAGGGTTGGGTTTAGGGTTAGTTTTAAGGTTAGGTTTAGGGCTAGGGTTATGGTTATGTTTTTGTAACACAAATATTTGTTATTTCATTCGTATTACATCATTTAATACGTTTTCCTATATCCTTGAATGTCTGGGGATTATGTGCAAATGGATTAAAAGACTCGGGATTAAAAGACTTGGGATTAAGTGCTGGGGATTGAGTGACAAGGATTAAGTGACAGGGATTAAATGACATGGAACCCTATTTTTTGCTTTTTGCCAATGGTCATTTTTCAGCAAACTGCCTAGAATTTCACAATTTGCATGATCAATTGATCATGTCAAAAGTCTTTAAGACGCCTTATATTTTTTTGCCTTGTAGTGAAGCAACACAATCGAAGGATGATGAAAAATGTAAACATTTTCCTACAGCAATGCTAGTGTTAGCCTTTAAAGATATATATTATTATTATTTCACCATTGGCCATTAGGAAAAATGTTTTAATGACTGAAAGTCTATAGAGGAATGTGGTGATGGTTGTACAGGAAGGAATCGCTTGGCTCTATGGGCAACGATGCACCTCTTGCCTGTCTGTCGGAACACAATCCCCGTCTGTTTGAATATTTTCAGCAGTTGTTTGCGCAGGTTACAAACCCACCAGTTGATCCATTCAGAGAAAAGATTGTCATGTCTTTGGTAAGTCAGGCTCATCTCAGATTTGTCAGGTTTTTTTAGAGGAAATTTGTTTAATTGGATTGATTTTTTCACGTAATGTTTTTGACAGTGAATTTGCTCTTGCCATTAACCATTGGCGACTATTCTTCTTCAACTTTTGGGTTGAAGCAACATTGTATGGTTTACTGTGGCACTCCTGAAATACAATGCAGACAGCAGCACATATATGCCTAATTTTATTAGATAGAGAATGTTTATCTGTCTTTGTTTAGTCCATTGTTAGTACCGGTATGTTGTAATACTACTGCTGCTGCTGCTGCTGCTGCTGCTGCTGCTGCTGCTACTACTACTACTACTACTACTACTACTACTACTACTACTACTACTACTACTAATAATAATAATAATAATAATAATAATAATAATAATAATAATAATAATAATAATAATAATAATAATAATAATAATAATAATAATAATAATAATAATAATAATAATAATAATAAGTGCCTGACAAGAAACAGTTGGACTTGAACAAGAGTATCACTCGTGGTCACTATAATGTGATAAATACAATCTGATAATAATAATAATAATAATAATAATAATAATAATAATAATAATAATAATAATAATAATAATAATAGTAATGCACTTTTATAGCTCCATTTATAATACTCTAAAGGTATCAATTGATGGTACTTCAAATCCGTCAGCAAAGATCAGGTCATTCCAGAGATTAGTGAGAAACAGTGAGGTGGAGCTATTGATGATATGCTAATTTAAAGAGATTGGTTTTCACTTTATAGTCTAGATCAGAAAATACTCAATTCTTTGGATACTCTGACAAATAATTGGAAAGAGTTCCATGTTTTTGGGCCAGAAATAGAGAAAGAGTTCTTTTGCCAATTGCTGTATGTTTCATAAGGTGACTGAAATACTAGTGATTATTCTTTTCTACTGTACATGTGAGGCTAAGAAGTCTCACTGGTGTGCTTAGAATTTCTTTGCAATGCAGAACTGTTTGCCAGCCATGGTGTGGTATTGACAGGCATGTCCGATTGGACCCGAGTACAACATTCTGGAACCAGGACCCGATCAGTGTCGGCGTCTCTGGCTGGAACAGCCAATCCTTTCTCGTCAGGATTTGTCAATCCTGACAGCTACCTCATACAAGGGTTGGAAGGTGAGGTGCTTCTTAGATTTTGTGTCTTGACTCAGATGGTTTTTGAGAATATTTGATGCTGCACAGTTATTGTTTTAGGCGAAAACCTTTTCAATATTAAGTGCTTCTTTTCTCTGTGATTTATGATGTGGATTTAGTTAAAATTATTGCTCTAAGTTGCAGAATAGATAGTTGGTTTTTTGCACGAGTGCATATTTTTAAAAAACGTTTCATCCATTGAATTGCTAAGCAATTCTTCGAGATTCAAGTACTGTGTTGTCTTGGTCAGTTTGTAATGCAGTATTTGAAGCAGCGAAACAAACAGCCTGAGTAGATAGATTAGGAATTATGTTTACCATTTCGAATCTGGCCACATCTTGACAATTCATATTCCTATTCACTGTGACATTTGTTGATGACCTCAGTATATTTAAGAGTCTAGTCAAATGTATATGAATCTTTAAAACGAATTGCTTGCATGCGCTTATATGTTTTTGGTGCTCACTTTTCACTTTTTGGATTATATGATTTCTGGTATCATATGTATTCACTAGTAGTCCCTCTTCTGAAGTTGGCCATTGTTTATAATGCCTACATCCTATATTTATTCAAACTTGCCTGTGGCGCTTGTGGACAACATGCTTTGTCCAGTTTTACAGAGATAATACAGAAATTTCTACAATGGTATAAAATTTGTCAGAGGTGTTTATTGTTGTTGGAGCACTGTGACCTTACATCTGTTTGTCAAATTTTTGCAGACAAAGGTAATACACATCATGTACCCAGTCAGTGAGGATATCAAAGGCCTTAAACCAGCTATTGATTCAATTTGTCGCAAAGCAGCTCAAGCAGCAACCGATGGATACCAGCTTATTGTTCTGTCTGATAAGAAAGCTGGGAAACGGCTTGTGCCCATTAGGTATGTACGTGTGTTCTGGCCCAATGGTTTGAAATTCTCTCCATAAAGAGATTCAAGACTGTATGACCTTTCCAACATTGAGACAATAAGCATATTAGCAAACAAATAATAATAATAATAATAATAATAATAATAATAATAATAATAATAATAATAATAATGAAACTCCAGAGATTTAACGCAGTCGCCTTCCACTGAACTTTCACATAATAATAATAATAATAATAAAAAAAAAAAAAAAAAAATAATAAATAATAATAATAATATCAGTGACACTCCAGAGATTTAACGCAGTCACCTTCCGCAGAACTTTCAACACATAAAAAACCTGATAATAATAATAATAATAAATAACAATAATAATTCATAATGATGTACTGGTACTTCATTTCATGATTTGTGTTATTTGATACTTTCAAATGTTTTACAGCTCTTTGTTGGCTCTTGGAGCGGTTCACAATCATCTGATCAGAGAGAAACTGCGCATGAAAGTCGGTCTAATCGTGGAGACAGGCGAAGCAAGGTAACCTGACATTCGTGAAACACGAATAATGTCAAAATTATTTAATGTATCATTTTCTGATCGTTATTTTACACACACACACACACACACACACACACTCACTGTGACTCTGTTGACCATATTGAATACTTGAATTGTGAAACATATTTAACGCCATGCTGTAGTTAATGTTTTTAGAACTGTGCTGTAAGTAGAAGTTGTAGGACCATAGTTTAAGTAGAAACACTGTTATAGTGTCTCAGAAAATATCCTGAAATGAGGAACTGGAGGCAAGGGTGCAGGAAAAGTGCAAGGCTTAATGCAGTTGTTGTTCACATGCTTTGAATAATTTATTTTGACAGAGCCATTCATAATATCTTCTATAATCTATAATATGTTGACAGATAACTTTTAACAAATGATGACAATTTTTATCACTTGGCTTAGATAAATTTTACTTGAATGCAAAATTGTATGAGTAAACATTGATATAGATGTATTAGTGTTAACTTCATGAAAATGACAGTTGAATTATAACAAAATGATATCTGGTTTGTGTGGTTAAAGTTTATTTGAGTACACGTGATGTTACCATCCTTAAGAGAGCTGGTTTCTTGTATTACAGGTTTTATAGACCACAAAAATATTATAAAATTGATACCCTGTTTGAAATTGGACAATGCTAGTGCTACAGTAGGCTATAGATTTGCAAAAATTCAGAAGAGTGATGAAACGAAGTAAAACCACATATTCTTGTGTCCCCATCTTTGTTGTGTCAAACCGTACTAGAATTGTCAATATATTCTGTCTCAATTTTTTTCTAGAGCTTTCAAAATGCCACGAAAAATAATGAGCCATTTGAAACGACACTACACAAAGTCTTTCAGAAATCTATTCTCTGTCAAATGTCTAAAAAATCAATCGAGAGATAATATGGCGCGTAACTATTGAAATGTATGTCTTTCAACCTTGAAATAAGGAGTTAGGACTTATGAGCTATGAGCACTGCATGTTGTGATTCCTTGACGTCATACCTCTTATTGAGTGTTATACCCTGAGTGAATAATGCTTCAGGGTATTCATTATAATTATGAGAGGCTCAATTTTGATTAATTATCCATAACAATACATTGTGTGGCAAATGAGTGGTTAATAATTATTTTAAATTTAGGGAAGTTCATGACTTCTGTGTGTTGCTTGGCTTTGGCGCTGATGCTATTTGTCCGTATCTGGTGTACGAGACGATGAATGCCCTGCGAAGACAAAACAAGCTTGAGCCTCCGCTTGAAGATCACGAGATCTTCTCTAACTATGTTGTGGCTCTAGCTAATGGCATAGCTAAAGTGATGGCTAAAATGGGAATCAGTACTCTGCACAGTTACAAAGTAAGTGCAATTTGAAGAACTGTATCTTATATGAGTTTTACTGTATTTATATTGAGATGAATTTCAGTGTATTTACATTGATATGGGTTTTACTTTTTATTTTTTGTGGCAGCTATTTGAAATTTTGGTTCAGTATTTTGTGAAAGTTTATTTGAGTGTAAGGTTTAAACTGTGATATGTTTGAAGTTGTGTTTTGTTTTACGATTCAAATCCACTCTCTTTGCAGGGCTTGAGGTTTAAAGTTTTACGAATATGTTTCTTTTGCAGTGTTGCTATTGAAACACCTGACATTGTTTATTTCTAGGGTGCACAGATATTTGAGGCTGTTGGTCTAGACGAGGAAGTCATAGATAAATGTTTTCCTGGAACACCATCTCGGATTGGTGGAACAAACTTTGAAATTCTTGCTTTAGAAGTAGGTGGTGGTTCTATTTGTTAAACATACAAATATCTACTTAGCACGGGGTGGACAAACTATGACCTGCGGATTCAGTGCTGCCCACGAGGTCAATTAGAAATATGCTTGCAAGTGTCAGAAGGTGAGATAATATGAAATTATTTTAGGGAAAGTCTGAAATTATTTTATGGAAACAGGAGAAAGTTTGTTCACCTCTGACTTAGCATGTTGCATCCAGAAACTTTATTTGCAGTGGATGTAAGTTTGAAGTCTCAGCAACTTTTTGGCACATTACTTAAATCCCCTTACTTACTTACTTACCACTTAAATTAGATTTTAGATTGGTTTATATATTCTTCCAGTTTTGCACCTTCTGGCTGCCTTGTGCATGTATGCTCGTGTCTTGGAAAATCATCATTCTTGGCAGTTTGCCGGCATCGTATAGGATTAACCACCGTGTTCTTAAGGTGGCAATTTCCTTCATTCCATTGAAATGGACTTTCAAGATTGACAGCCTACGTTTGTCATCGACTTCCCAATGATTTCAAAGCACCTTTGATTTTGGCCTTGGCTATGTTGCGACGACGCTATAGAAGTTGTCTCTAATACATATATACATTCTAGCTGCACCCTTGGATCAATTTTAATTTTGATCAGCCTGATCGTGATTCATTTATTTGAAAATATATTTCATTTTGATTATTCCTGGATTCTGTAAATATTGTGTAATTGAATGTCTTGTTTTTTTTTTTCGTCTGAAGGCTCTTAATCGTCACAGCTTTGCGTATGCCGACCGTGAATGCGATAACAAGCTGGTAATGACACCCGGCTATCTGCAATGGAGAGACGGAGGAGAGAAACACATGAATGACCCTATGACAATTGCTAACCTGCAGGTACTTTGCATTGAATGTCATAGTTGCATTATTTACCATATAGTATGTGGGTAAATATGTTTTTGGAAGTTTTGAGATTTTATGAAAAGTTAATTGGCCTTGGCTTTTGTTTTGACTTCTGACTTACTTACTGTATTGTTTTTTTACTAACGGATTGGATGTAATGTTACCTATTGCCAAAATTTACGCAGTTGTTCATTTGGAACAATCTGGCTGCACAAAGGCTTATTGCTATGGCTGTCAATTGTATTTGTTGTTTTAGTTGAAATTTTGTGTCTTTAGAGTTTGCTAAATTGTGTATCTGACTACTGCAGGGGTGTTCAACTGGCGGGCCATGGGCCAGGTCCGGCCCGCCAAGTAGTGTGAAATGGCCCTCGAAGATACTAATATTATGAATTTTGTTCTAGTACTAAAATATTTTTTAAACGTCTTGTTATCAACTTACCTGTTTTCTATTACTGTACTTGTGAATGATATTTTGTGAGTAACACACACACACACACACTCACACACATCTGGCCCTAGGGAACCAGTCGTTAAAAAATTGGCCCTTCATAAAATTGAATATTTGAATTGAATTGATGAATATCCCTGGACTACTGGTTTTCTTGTGATATGCATTTGATGCATGCTGTTGGTGTAGGATGCAACCCGTGAGAACAGCAAGCATGCTTTTGAGAAGTTCATCGAGTCAGCTACGGAAAGCTCTCGACACTGTACTCTTCGAGGGCAGCTGGACTTCAATTTCGACAAGAGCGGCGTAGACTTGAGCGAGGTCGAACCAGCCGTCAACATTGTCAAGCGCTTCTGCACCGGTAATTCCTTATCGTTTGGCCGTTCACTAATCACTTTGCCACGTAAAGTAAGTAAGTAAGTAAGTAAGTAAGTAAGTAAGAGAACGTCAAGATTATAGTGGTAACTTGTCTAAAAGACTGCATGAACACTTAAAAAAAAAACTAAGTAGCTAGTCTTAAAAAGCCAAGACTTCAGTCGATTCCTGAAAATATCTAGCGACGATGACTCCCGTATGTCAGCAGGAAGCGAGTTCCAAGTACGCGTAGTAAAGTAGCCCACAGAACTGAATATAGGAATACGTATGTGAATTATATGGAAATAGTGATTCTGCGCTTCCATAGCACCATTTCTAAGAGTAAAATGTGCCATTCGATGGCTCACCGCATCCAAATATGTAAGAGAATATAGTTTTACGTTAGAGACTAGAGAAGCTGTGCTTTTGAGAAGTGTATGGAGTGAGGAAAGGAACATGTTATGACCTATTGTGTTATTGCCTACAGACTAACGTTAACACATGTTTGCTGTGTGATATGTCATTTCAGGCGCAATGAGTTTTGGAAGCATCTCGTATGAGACGCACACGACCCTTGCGATCGCAATGAACAGAATAGGGGGCAGGAGCAACACGGGGGAGGGTGGCGAAAATGCCGACCGATACATAACCAAGGATCCAAACAACGATTTGCGATCGGCCATTAAGCAGGTTAATAACTGCAACAGATTATGATCACTTGGAATCACTTGTTGAAACCAAATGCTGAATTAATATTATGTAATGTAATGTGATGTGGCATTTGTATAGTGCCTCTTCTATTTCTACTCAGAGGCACTCCTGGCATTGGAGTCGCAGGGTAAAGTAGTGAGACTTTAGCTTTCGCATTGAGCAGAGCGAGGGAGTAAGAAGTGATTCCCGAATGGATGGGTTCAAGGCATTCCAAAGGGAGGGTCTAGTCCAAGTTTTGACAATGCTTTTTTGACATTGACAATGATATTGTGCGAACGATTACAAGCAGAATAATTTACAGTGAAGTTAATGTCACTTGTTAAATTGTTGTGATATTTATTGGAATTTATATTAATAGAAGTTGTACATTTTGGCATTGATTATGGCTAAGACTTAAAGTTCTGTGATTTGACAGTTTCAGATGTATCGTTTAAAGTAAATGTTTAAATGTGTTCAAATTGTTGCTAGGATATTGATTAAATATTTAAGAATTATTCCACCTGCTAAAATAATAATAATAATAATAATAATAATAATAATAATAATAATAATAATAATAATAATAATAATAATAATAATAATAAGGTTTAAAGTGGTTCAGTAGGGTCTGTCCAGTGTGAGAACCACTGTGCTGCTGGTTTAGTAAGTCCAGGAGATAATAATAATAATAATAATAATAATAATAATAATAATAATAATAATAATAATAATAATAATAATAATAATAATAACAATAACAATAATAACAACAACAACAAGGTTTAAAGTGGTTCAGTAGGGTCTGTCCAGTGTGAGAACCACTGTGCTGCTGGCCAAGTAAGTCCAGGAGATTCACTTGCAGGCTTGAAAATCTGTTTGCCTGGTTTTGTTTTGTTATGCCCAGAAGTGCAGTTAACAGCATATTTGAATCGTGTTTTCCGTTATACTGTAGGTGGCTTCTGGTCGTTTTGGCGTAACCAGCTCGTACCTCTCGCACGCAGATGAGCTGCAGATTAAGATGGCTCAAGGTGCAAAACCGGGTGAAGGCGGTGAACTTCCTGGATATAAGGCAAGAACTGCTGTAGCTACTTATCCAGCTCTTTCTGTCTAATTTGTTTGTTGCTAAATTCTTGTAATTGCAAATTCAGCATCAATTCTTTTTACTATTCCTAATAGTTTTTAATAACATATTTTTCTAGTATAATGCTTCCACACTTATGAGGTGTAGAGCCAGACATACATACTGTATCATATATTTGATGTATATATATATATATATATATATATATATATATATATATATATATATATATATATATATATATATATATATATATATATACTCTATACTCTTGGGTGTGTGCATGTGGTTGTAAGATATGTATTAATTAGTGTATTATATATTGAATGCATACAAATACAGTTGTCGTTTGCTTTTATTGAAGCATATTAGTTTGTGTCACTTGGCAGCTTATGTTGCTTTGAATTTTAATCGGTTTATTGATTGTCTTACAAAGGTGACAAAGGATATTGCTGCCACAAGGCATTCTATTCCCGGTGTTGGTCTCATCAGTCCGCCTCCTCACCACGATATATACTCAATCGAGGATCTTGCCCAGGTATCAGTGACATTGATTTAGACGATGGAAGTCTCTTGTGCAGCTTTTGAATAATTAACACACATATTGATAACCATTAACCAGTGATGGGAAATGTGAGAAGGATATAACATCAAGAATAGGAATGGCCAAGGCAGCATTTTGGGAGCAAAGACATGGGCTATTTTAAAAAAAAGGCAGCTTTTCTTCTTTGAGCACATAATGAGGAAGGAAGGTCTGGAGCATTTGGCAATAACCAGAAAAGTGGAAAGGAAAAGAGCAAGAGGAAGGCAGAGAAACACCTATGTAGACTACCTACGAGAAGGAATGGAGGAGGGAGTAAGAAATAGCATCGAATTAATAAGAGGATGTCAAGATCGAACAAAGTGGAAATCCATGGTCACTAACATAGAAATACACAGCACCTAAAGAAGAAGAAGAAGAGGAAGAAGAAGAAGAAGAAGAAGAAGAAGAAGAAGAGGAAGAGGAAGAGGAAGAAGAAGAAGAAGAAGAAGGAAGAGGAGAAGAAGAAGAAGAAGAACCGTTAAATCGCCAGATGCTTTGTAACTATATGCAATGTTACCCAGTGTGCTCGGTACTGACAGTTTAAGGGTTAAATTTTGAAAACTGGTTCTGAGCTTAGCTGAGTGTGGTTATCGTATCTATTCTGTCTGAATTGTGACAAATATTTTGTTTAGCTAATCTACGACTTGAAGGCAGCAAATCCAAAGGCTCGTGTTAGTGTCAAACTGGTTTCTGAAGTTGGCGTTGGTGTCGTGGCAGCTGGTGTAGCCAAGGTAACAGATTTTCCTGTATTTTTATTTTCATTCAAATCTTTGACTTATTATTTTCTATGTTTATGAGTAAGGAAGATGACTTAGAGTTGTACTTTACTGGTATATATGTGTGTGTGCACACACACACACACACACACACACATATATATATTGTATATATATATATATATAGTATATATATATTGTATATATTGTATATATATATTGTATATATATATATATATATTGTATATATCTACATATATATTGCATATATATATATATTATTTTAATTTCGTTTTGATTTAGGCTAAGGCTGGTCACATAACAATCTCTGGTCATGATGGGGGAACTGGAGCCAGCAGTTGGACTGGCATTAAGCATGCTGGCCTGCCGTGGGAACTGGGTCTTTCTGAGACCCATCAGACTCTTGTCTTGAATGACCTACGCTCGAGGATTGTCTTGCAGGTTGACGGCCAGATTCGAACAGGTTGTCTTTTGCAGATGTATCACTGATTCTCTGTTTAAACTCTGTTATTTGTTTGTGTAAATTGGTATTGAAGTTTAGGAACTATAAATGAGTTGAATATTTGTAGAAAAGATAATTAGTCGGTCTTTGAATAGTTCTGAATTTTGAACAGAGGCATAGCGACCCAATGGCTACTATGGCTTTAGCCATGGATGGCACACATGATGGGGGTGGCAAATTTTGGAAGCGACCTTATTTTGCTTGTCGGGTTGTCAAGGAGTTTTGGCCTGGCCAAAGGGCAGCAAAATTTGGAAGGGACGGCAAATTTAGCGGCGACGGCCTTTTTTTGCTTGTCAGGTGTAATGAGTGAAATTGGGGCGGCATTATTGCCAGGAGCCATAGGCGGCACGAGTGCACGCTATGCCACTGATTTTGAATGTTTGATCGTAGGTCGAGATGTTGTGATTGGAGCGCTTCTTGGTGCCGACGAAGTCGGCTTTTCAACCGCTCCTCTTATTGTTCTTGGATGTACCATGATGAGGAAATGTCACCTGAACACCTGTCCAGTCGGCATTGCCACTCAGGTAACAAGAATTCTTGCTTCAGCAGTTATATGTAAGCATTCGCTTGTACCTATTCCATCAGTCGTTTCAGGCGACCACTCAATAATCACACATTTCATCCTCATTATTATCTCAGTTGCAATTTTTTTAAAAATCTTAGTTGCTTGCACATGTGCAGTGATTGTTATTGTGTCGTCTGAAGCGCACAAGAATAAGCAGCTACTACTGTACTACCTTCCAAAGCGCTATATAAATTTACGAGATTTGACTTTACTTTACTTACCAACAGTCAGTTTGTCGAGCGACTGAAGCACAAATGTGAATAATCACTCAAAATACTTTATGCTTTACTTTACTGTGCTTGTTAATTGCTGGTATTGCTTGCCTTTTATGAACTTCTCATTTTTTTCTGCTTAGGATCCTGTTCTCCGAGAAAAGTTTGCTGGCAAGCCCGAGCACGTCGTCAACTATATGTTTCTGTTGGCAGAAGATGTTCGACAGATCATGGCCAAGCTTGGATTTAGAACATTCCAAGAGATGGTTGGCAGGACTGATAAACTGTGCGTACGTCCATCGGAAAAACTTGCCAAAGCGAAATTGCTGAATTTCTCCTCGATCCTGAAGAATGCTCGTGAACTTCGCCCCAGTGCTAGCATACGCGGTGGAACTGCACCGCAAGATATGAACTTGGAATCAAGATTGGTATGTCATTGTTTTGTACTGTACAATAAGGGTGCACGGTGGAGCAGTGGTTAGCGCACTGGTCTGCCAATCTTGAGGTCTGTGGTTCAACTCCCGACTGCGGCAGAAACTTTTCGGTTGTTTCTGTCCCAAGCGCCCCCAGTCAACTCAGCTGTGAATGAGTACATCGGATATTAACTCGGTGGAAGGATAGGAGACAAGGGAAAGGCTGGCAACCGCCCTCATTTAGCCGTTGCTATGTAAAACTGAAGGCACTAACCCTTCGGTTCTCCGTACGGATGCTGAGCCTATGGAGTGTACCTACCTTTTTACTGTACAATTGCTCATTTTGCCTTACAAGCTTTGTCGTAATATGTGTACATGATGAGTTGGTGAGTTTTTTTAAAGGACTTATGAAGCTTTTCTGTGAAGAAACTTGATAGAAAAGTGGCATTGCCTTAAGATCTGCAAAGGTTAAAGAACAATAATGGATTTATTTTTAAAATTCTTCTGTTTAAAATCAGTGTTCTGTGATATTTTAGGATTATGACATCATAGAGAAAGCTAAAGATGTGATTGAAGGAAATTCGCCCAGCATTGAACTTAGTTACAAAATCACGAATAACATGAGAACATTTGGAGCAACTCTTAGTCATGAAATATCCATGTAAGAACTTTCTCTTTGTCTTTTTGTTCTGCAAGATCTTTTAATAATGCTATTGTTGTCCAAATTAAGCAGTGCTTGAAAATCATAGCAGTAAGAATATGGCAGGTTGAAAATAATTTATTATATTATTAGTAGTAGATTAACAGTAGTGCTAGAGGTATAGTTGCATTATTTGTTATTGCTTTCATTAATTTTGTCTTTTTAAAAAGTTTTTTCTTTTTGCTTTGATTGTTTCGTATGCCTTTTTGAAATTCCAAGCTACTTATGGTAAAAGTATGAAACTATGGATTGACTAGAAACCGCTCCGGACATTCGCTCCGGTTGGATAGGGTGGTGTATTCCGCAATATCTGGATTCACCATATATTAACCCCTTAACTGGGGATCCCGGATATATCCGTCCATTTTACATTGAGTTACAGTTAAATACACAGTTAAGGGGTTAATGTTATGAAACTACCGAATCTGAATATTGTAATTGTTGCATTTCATGTTTTAATGAAGAGCAACTTAACTGAAGTTAACGAACGCACCCGCAAATTGAAGTTAGCTAACAAACCCGCAAAATTTAAATTTACCCGAAACTATGGTCTATTATTATTTATTATTGTTTGGCTAACTGCCTTTATTTTTGCTTGATATACCAAGTAAGTATGAAAGAAATGATCTTTGGATGGCTCATTGATAGTGTTAGCTGTAGGGTAGAATTGTTTTCTACCTGACATGAATCTGAATGATTGATATGTTAACTGACTTGCATGCATGATTTGTAGACGATATCAAGAAAGTGGTTTGCCCGATGGTAGCATTAAGATTCAACTGACAGGATCGGCTGGACAGAGCTTCTGCGCATTTATGACCAAAGGAATAACTGTGTATTTAGAAGGAGATGCCAACGATTATGTGGCGAAGGTTTCTTTCTGCTTTTATCTTTGTCTTTTATGCTTAGTACTTATAGTGATCATAAAAACTGAAGCATTTGGTTTATTTGTTTTTAACAATAAAAATAAATTTTGTCAAGCTCTTATGCTGTTAAAGTCAGGAAGTCTAAAATTGGCTCCAAGTTGAAGAAGACTGGTTTAACAAAATATTATTCATATTCATTAATTTGATTTTAGTCTTCTGAGTTATGAGATTAGGAGCTGTTCCAGGGATTTGTGATTTTATTTCCCAGCCTGTTATACATGGCATCTTTCAAGACTTCCATTTATTTATAGATTACATTTGAAATATTGTGGTACATTTGTGTTCTGTTGCATGTAAAATTAAATAAGCTTTTAAAGTTGTTGCCCAGTTAAATGAACAACCAATATTATAAAGCAGCAGTATCCTGAACTATTTCAGGGGTATTCAATTAAATTTTATGAAGGGCCACATTTTTTATAATTGGTGCCCAAGAGCCAGATGTTTTTGAAATCAGTAACAGTATTTATTTATTTATTTATTTCAAGACAATTTTTATAGCGCCATGCACTACGCTAAGGCCTACGACAAGGGCACTGTAACGTATCAATATTTCGCAGTGTTAGAAAAATGTTATTGTTTCTGTGTCTTCGCGGGCCATTTCACACCCCTTAGCAGGCAGAACCTGACCTGCGAGCCGCAATTTGAATATCCTATACTATTGCCTAGGGGCTGCCCATTAATTTTGTCAACAAGCCCCCTCCCCCCTAAATTGTTGACGTAATTAATGGACAGCCCCCTAGTACATTTGTTAAACATGTGTGAATCCTATCCTGACAGGTTCTTTTTAATAAAAGTTATTCTTTAGAATTAAAATTAATTTAATTTTAGCTTTAAAATGGTGCTGGTTTATAGCTTCGATGCCGGTTGTTTTTGAATTAATTTGAGATCGTCTTTATCTGAAGGGTCTTTGTGGTGGAGAGGTCGTACTGTATCCTCCGAAGACCATGCCCGAAACATTCTTGTCTGAGAACAACATCATCGTCGGGAATGTTTGCCTGTACGGAGCTACCTCTGGAAAAGCGTTCTTCCGGGGCCAAGCTGCTGAACGGTTCTGTGTTCGTAATTCTGGAGCGACTGCCATTTGTGAGGTGAATAGATTTTCTGTTTAATCTTCATTCTGGTTGGTTTCACCCTGCTTATTTAGGGGTATGCACCTCACCTTGCTATGTTTCGAAATCATATTATTTCAATTTGTTTGCATGAATCTTTTTATGATAATTTTGTTGCCAGGTGATGCTTAGAACACTTTGGTAGTGATACAAGCATCCCTATTAAAAATCTTTATTTGCAAATGCATAAAACATAAGCTAAACATCATTCTTAACTAAAAATTACATGTTCTGTTATTATACAATTGACAAAATGAAGAGGTTTCTTAGAGAACCGAAGCGTAAAAGAGTGTTGGCGATACTTAACAATATCATGTGTTGGATTCAATCCAAGCATTTCGTGAATATTGTAGTTCCATTTGAGAATGACAGTGAGGCATTTTAAAAATTCTTCTTTCATTCTTCTTTGGGGAATTTCAAAATGCGGTATCATAAGTACTTCTTAACTGGATTGTATTCTGTTTTGTATAGTGAGATTTCTTGTATCATCCATTTGAGAACTCTTTGCAACACAATGACGTGTTTAGAAATTTTATTATTTTTCGGTATTCTAATTGTACATGTAGTTTTGCCTTTTGTGAAAGTCATTTTGTCCTGATTATAATATGTGGTTTGGATTTCCCGTTGTTAGGGATGTGGAGATCATGGCTGTGAGTACATGACGGGCGGCAGGGCCGTCATCTTGGGACTTGTCGGACGGAACTTCGCCGCCGGCATGTCCGGTGGTCTCGCATTTGTGCTTGACCGCGAGATGATGTTCCACGAAAGGTGTAACCAAGAGATGATCACCATAGAAGCTGTCGTAGAACAGGGTGATATCGACTGGCTGCACGATATTCTGACAGAATTCACGGAAAAGACCGGTTCCGCTCTGGCAAAGAGACTTCTGGATGACTGGCCTAAGTCTCTTTCGCTCTTTCATAAGGTGCGCTTTTCTTAATTACGAAAAGTTCAAAACAGTAACTATGCATTAGCAGTGGTTATGAAATCTGTTATAGATGTAATGAACACTAAATTGGGGTAATGTGAAATCTTTCAACATATTTATATTGAACTATAATTTGTGAATTTGCATAGATTGTTGATGTAAGATATATACACTTTTTCCGATAAAATGCTTCTGTCTGTTGATGATGGGCTAGCTTATATCCAAAGAATGCAGACGGTAAATTTATTGTGTTTAATTAATAACTGCAGAGTATCTAGTTGAATGCATTGTATGATATGTTAATGGGTTATAGTAAATTAACATTGCTAGGTCTATCCGCACGAATACCGTCGTGCTTTGGCAGAAGCAGCAGCTGAAGCAGCTGCTGAAGCTGAGGCAGCAGCAGAGTACAAAGAGGACAACGTCATTTTGGAAGATGTGCTAAAAAGTGCAAAGGAAGTTGTAAGTTTAACATTTGCACTCTTATGTTGTGTTTTGTTGTCGTGTTACTACAACCTATCATACAAAATGAGCTTGAAATATTTTGAAAAAATTTTGAATTTATATTTAAATTTGAAAATATATGATGAGGTGTATATATATATATATATATATATATATGTGTGTGTGTGTGTGTGTGTATAAATGTGTGTGTGTGTGTGTGTGTGTGTGTGTGTGTGTGTAAATATATATATATATATAAGAATAAACAGCTAAGTAAGTAAGTAACGTTCAGATTATTGTGATGACTCGTCCACAGGAGGGCTGCTTGAACACATTACAGAGTTAAAGTTCAAAACTAGTGCGAAACAACCAAGTTTTTAGCCTCTTTTTGAAAATGTTAAGCGAAGAGGAAAGTTTAACAAATGGAGGTAGGCCGTTCCAGGCCCTAGCAGCAGCCACATGAAATGCAGGTCTCCTACTGAAGTACCAACATTGAAAGGTGCTTGTATGAATTCACAAGATTTTGCATACTTATGTGATTCTTATAGATGCAAAACTGATTGTTATATCTAGGTTTTCATTTGGGTGTATGCTGGTGTTTTGGCATAATAGAGAGCTTTGAAAACTGTATTTGATGTCTCTGAAAAATCTGATGATTTTATCATCTTCTATGTTGATGTCCTTAATCTGTTCATCTCTGTTTGCTTATTTCTACTGTTGTAATTCTTTTCTGAATGTTTCACATAGGTAAATGACCTGTAATGCTCTGTTTTATTTGTGGAACATTGCATATTCATGAGTTCATGTTTGCATATTCATGAGTTGTTAAATGTCATGTTGATTTTCATAATTATTTGTTCTGTGTCATACTATGCATCTTGTGGTTAATTTTCTATAATTATCATTATATTTATTTTTACAGTTTCACTTGCTTTTAATGTTCCTGTTTAGCATATTTTGTTTTGTTGCATGCAAGAAATAAATTTTCGACTATTGTAAGAATGCTAGGTCCTTTGCATTACTACTTGTGCTATGCAACTTGCTAGTTTTCTGCTAGATAGTTTGATGATTTCTTACTTTATTGGCTGCATCTCATATCTTTTAATTTGTGTTGAGTATGTCTTTGACTATGAATCACATTTGTTTTACTGTATATGTCTTTGCATATGTGATGAATTTATTCTACAGTTCTGTTTGCTTTTTAGGAACAGGTTGGACATTCTCAGTTTTATTTCAGTTATGGTATTTTAACATTTCATCTGTTGCTTCAACTTTTGCTGCAGTAACACACAGATTAAAATTTATTTTGAATTGATTACCTACTAATAATAAGAACCAGTAACATGTTCTATTCACATGGTATTTAGCTGATTTTGTTTCTGGATTGTTTTGTTTTATATTGCTCAATCTATTTAACTGCATGCAGTTCAACTTGTTTGCACACTACTGTCTCTTGTACAGTGTTGTACTGCTGGTAGTCTTGTGTTGTACTACATAATTGGTCACTTACTTGTATTTAAACGTACTAGTGTTATAAAGGTGCATTTAACAACAACAACAACAACAACAACATCATCATCATCATTACAATGTGCTCTAGTCATCTTTGCCTCAATATGGAAGTTCATCATCATCATCAAAAAAGATTAAAAAGAAACTGGAAGCGGCAGAAATGTGGTTTTATAGGAGGATGCAAAGGTCCCATGGACATCAAGAGAACTAACATTGATGGAAGAGAGACAACTGATGACTACCATCAAGTTAAGACAGATGAAATTTTTTGGCACGTGATGAGAAAAGAAGGATTAGAAAACTTGGCAGTGACAGGCATGGTGGAGGGTAAAAGATCAAGAGGAAAACAAAGATCAAAATATACAGACAGAATGAGAGAGGAAATGGGGATAGGAAATAACATCGAACTCCTGAGGAACACTAGAGATCGAGAAAAGTGGAAGTCCATGGCCGCCGACGCAGCAATGCATGGCACCTGAAAGAAGAAGAAGATAGTACAGTCAAGTCTGCTCAATATCACACCCATTACTGTCACAGAGTTTCTGGTCCCCTGCTCTGTCTCTTAATATCATGTAGTTTGTACTGCCACTGTCTCTTGAACACGATATTAAACAGGTTTGACTGTGTATTACATTTATTTTTATTTACTTCAAATGTTATTGGATTGCTTGATGTTTCTGTAGAAATTGCTTGACTTTGACTAACAAGAAGCATGTGTATTTTAGGCTTTCTCACTAGTAATGCATGCAACAATTCGAGGTGATACATTGGTTCAGTTTTTATACATGTACTGTTAGTTTTTGTTTACTCTATTACTGGTAATCAGATATGCCCCCAAACTAACTTCCCTAAGCATTTTAATGTGTTCTTTGCATGATAACATTTATTTGGGATCACAATATTATGCTCACACATCTACAGGGTGGCACAAAAAACCGGACTAGTCACATTTAGGTTTGCATTTAATATAGTCCGGTTTTTTTGCACTACCCTGTACACTATTGATTTATTCAGAGGCTGGCTAAAATCGTGTTAGTTTGCTCTGAGAAGTTACTGTTAAATTGCTTTAAAACCTTTTTCATAGACCTTTGGATTTAGTTTACCAATAATCCTTGTTTGGAATATTTTTGTAGTCTTGTAGTTTTAGTATTAATATTGATAAATGAAGTAATTGATAAATTATTAATATTGATAAAATATCAGTTGTGCTTGTTTTCTTCATTGGTTGCATTTCTGGGAGAGTCTAGATTCTAGATATTCAGTTATAGACTGTAAGCGGTTCTGGAGTATGGGTTTGGAAATATCATGAAAGTTTCCAGAATAGAGCAAGAAGAGCTGAAGTATTTTTTTCATTTTAACTGAGACTCCATGCACTACTCACCACTATAATAATATCTCTCAGTCACGGGGATGCAGAGAGAATGGCATCGTTCCTGCTAGAATGCTATTATTCAATAATTTGCTAAATTTAGTTGTGTGCTTATTTTTTGCAAATATAACACAGCTTTTCTTGTTTAACTCATCTAAAACTTCTGTAGCTTTTCTAACACCTGTCACCATGTCTCTAGTCTGTATATGATAAAACATTCCATTTTTGATCATTGGTGTATCCGATGATGTCTTGTGGCTATCGTGGGATGTTGCAGATGTTCTAAATTTTTGATAAATGCATGAAAATTGTCCTGTTATACGTGTAATTAATTGCAAAAGTGGTTTGTTCTCACATTTTTATAAGGATGGCTTAGAAAAGCAGGAAATATGAGAGACTTGTGGTTATAAGTATTATGAATTTTAAAATTGCTTAGTCAACCCTTGCAGTTATCTTGACTTGTGCATGATAGGACTCTAGAGTTAAGTTTGCATGTAGTAAATATACTGTGAATAGAAACTTTTTTGTATATTATTATATTTCTTATTATTGGTTTGTTTAATCTTCTGATTAAACTAACTTTTTGGTTTTCTTCTGTTTAAACTCTCTGTTAATTGTATTTACCAGTTTTCATTAGTTTTCGTCTTGCGTTTATAATTTGAATCCTTTATGCCAATGTGTTTTGTACTACCAGTAATTAATCCAAGTCTTTTAGCCTGCAATCTAAACTGTACGATTGAATAGGGTCCATCACGTGCAGACATTCGACATCTTTCACTCTATTAACCCCTTAACTGGGGATCCCGGATATATCCGTCCATTTTACATTGAGTTACAGTTAAATACACGGTTAAGGGTTATTAAGTCCATGCTGCATTGTTTTCTGTTGGTAGTTCATAAGCTATGAATCTTGAGATGTGAGATTACATCGGATTTGTTACACTGACTTTTAGGAACATCTGGATCTTGCTCACGAAGACGAGAGTATAACCATCAATGAGGAGAATATTGAGATAAAAGACGAAGACGCCGAATTGTTCACAGTCGGTCCTCAATCGAATGTGAAAGACATAGAAGAGATCATACCAGACTTATCAAAAGAGCCTCTCGACAAAAAGAAGTTGGTTTCAAGTTCATTAATAGTGGTTTATGGAATGTTTGCTGGTGCAGTTCTGTATCTTGTCTGAAGAGTGATGAATTTACTTAGATTATAGACCCCTAATTCAGGAATATTTGTTAGCATTTTCATTATTTCATGAAATTTCTTTTGGACAATCAACTTGCAGTTCTCTCATGAAATGTATAACAGACACAAAAAGACCTGAAGAAATCTGTATTCTGATTTTAGTTGCTATTGTCTGATGTATGAGAAAAAAAGGCCGTCATACTGATAATCTTGAGAGAGTTTCATCGAACAAACTAAAGACGTATTTATTTAAAATCTCATTTCCCATTTTCATTGTGGGCTGCAGCCCCTCAGCCCCCCTTAATATGGCCCTGTCTGTAGACCTGATCTTATCTGGCGCCTGATTTAAATTGTCATGAACAATGTATCTTATTATTACTCAATTGTGTTGGTTGTAGAGGATTTGTTAAATACAAGAGGGCAAAGAATCAGTACAGACAAGTTGAAGAGAGAATTGATGACTGGGGTGAAATCTTTAACCATGGTGGAGTTAAGAAATATATTCAAGTACAGGCAGCCAGGTTAAGTCGCACAAATTGTTGTACTGCACTAAGTAGCATAAACTGAAAGTGATTTCTGGAAGTAAAGTCCATTTTTTATTGGCTAGATGAAATTTTGCATTGCTTTTGAGGTATATGATAAAAGAAGAAATTGTACTGTTAAATTATGTGCCAGTAGTTTGATTATTTAAATAAAATAAATGAATTATTTACAATATGCAAACTATGATGTAACATTAATTAGATATAATTATATGTAAATATACTTTGCCCTTTTTGAAAAATAATATAAATTAATTGAGGTGTTGAAGTTTTACCTGATAAAATGTACTCAATTGAAAATTAAATGTAGCTGTTGAAAGAAAGAAAAACAAATCTGTGAAATTACATACAGCAGGTATCAGAAGCACACTATTCAATGTATAAGTCGGCTGTTAGTTAGCATTAATTAACCCCTTAACTGGGATCCCGGATATATCCGTCCATTTTACATTGAGTTACAGTTAAATACACGGCTAAGGGGTTAAAGTTTTTGAGTTTTTACTAACACACTCTTAACTCTTAACAGATTTTTGATGATGGCTTTAACTGATATATGTAATTTTTTTGTTATTAGGTGTATGGACTGCGGCGTTCCATTCTGCCAGTCAGATCATGGCTGTCCACTTGGAAACATTATTCCAAAGTGGAATGATCTGGTTTTTCAAGTTAGTATTACTATATATAATATACTAAAATACAATTTAAATATGCATGCATATATATGTATATATATATGTGTATATATATATGTATATATATATATGTATATATATATATATATATATATATATATATGTGTGTATATATATTGAATTCTTGAAGCATTATTATATTGTGCCTTTTGTTTTTCATATACATTATCCTGTGAAGAAAAGAACATGAATGATGCTTCATTTGTATAGAAGATTTAAGATTTTAAGATTTTGAAATATTCTTATTTATTTTGATACCAGTTGATAAATCTGGAATGAATTCCAAAAACAGTCCTATTTTTAGAATATGAATGATCGTGAATCACGAACTGTACGCATTGCGTCATTGAGCTTGTTCAATGGTTTTGTTTTCGAAAACAGCAAAACTGGAAAGAAGCGCTCGTTACTCTGCTGCAGACCAACAACTTTCCGGAATTCACTGGGCGTTGCTGTCCAGCTCCATGCGAGGTTTTCTTTTTTGACTTTGGAAGACTCTTAGTAACTGCAATATGAATGTTGTGAAGACATCATTTTATTTCCTTCACAACTCAATAGTGATGTACCGACATTTGTAGAAGCTTATTTTAACTTAATGGAGTTTATTCTGCCATTAATTCATATTTTGTTTTATTTTATTACATATAGATGTGATTTCTGGGTGTCGATGATAAATTTAACTTTTCCTTATCAGCCTTAGCGTTAGACCAGTTCATTTCTTGACCAATGGATGATGCACCAGTTTTTCAGGGCAGTGTAGTTGAATTTTTTCTTGTGGTATCAGGGTGCTTGTGTGCTGGGCATTAACGAGCCTCCGGTGACCATTAAGAACATTGAAAATGCCATCATAGACTATGCTTGGAAGCACGGCTACATGGTTCCGGATCCGCCAAAGGATTTCACTGGAAAGCAGGTTGCCGTTATCGGAAGTGGACCGGCTGGGTTAGCTGCAGCTGCCCAACTAAACAAGGTAAGCCTTTAGTGCCCATTGGCAATAGAAGTTGCTGTGATTTAGTAGAACATTGGTAATAGGAGTTACTGTAGTTTGATTTAGTACTGCAGAATTACTGTAGTTTGATTTAGTACAATAACAATAAGATTAACTTTTAGCTTTCACCGGACCCTTCAACTGAGACACCACTAAGGGGGTAACTGATCCGAGTGATTGACCATTAAGGTGATAACTGCATTTAACCCTTAAAACCATTCACAGAGACTTTTGCTGATTGATTCTTGTGTGCACCTAAAAATATACTGGCTTTTGCTCCCATCGATCTGGAAATAGTAATAGTAATAATTACGGACCAATTTGCATTGTGTTGGAGTTAAAAGTGCTTGAATGGCTACATAAATTGTAATCATTGAGAATTATGTGTTATCGATAAGTCAAATCTATTTAGTGAAGCTATGGGAAGAATTTGAAAGCATTTTTCTTGAACAGTTTATATGTTCAATAGCTGTGTCATGGACTGCTGAAAGAATGTTAGCTTAAATTTGTAATTTTGCTTGATATTTGATCATGTTTTACAAAACACGCACTGTCATCCCGACATATATTACATGCATACTGTACTAACCCCACATATTTAGCTCACTGGATATTTTGACCAGCTAATATTAAGCTGTTAAAGAAGTTGCTTCAGGGTTAATATGTCAAGGACAAAAAAATTGATTGGGGATTATATTAGAATTTGATTGATATTGTAATATATGGTGTGTCACAGTGGCCACGGCAGAAACTTTTCGGTTGTTTCTGTCCCAAGCGCCCCCCAATCGACTCAGCTGTGAATGAGTACATCGGGTGTTAACTCGGTGGAAAGAAAGGCGGCGAGGGAAAGGCTGGCAATCCACCCTCATTCAGCCGTTGCCATGTAAGACTGAAGGTGCTAACCCTTCGGTTCTCCAATGGATCCACGATGGCCTATGGAGTGTACCTTTACCTTACCTTTTTTTTTAACAGTGTGAATACTAGTACCGGTAATTCATGTTGAATATGTATTGTTGTATATGTATTGTTGTATATGTATTGTTGTATCTGTATTGTAGGCTGGTCACAATGTTGTTGTTTACGAACGAAATGATGAAGCCGGGGCCTTCTTCGTTATGGAATTCCGACAATGAAATTGAGCAAAGAGGTACATTGGCGTTCTGTTGTTGTGTGCAATAGCTAATGTGTTGGAATGTCTCCAGTATTACCAGAATTGACTTGCATGTCAATCTGATCCATGAAAATACTCCACCTAATTTGATTTGTTTCCTCAGATTGTTCAGCGAAGAATAGATCTGATGATAGCGGAGGGTATCGAGTTCCAGACTGGTGTCCATGTCGGCAGAGATCTGTCCGCAAAACAGCTGCTGGAGTACAACGACGCTATTGTCCTCTGCTTGGGTTCAACTTGGCCGAGAGACTTGACTATTCCTGGTCTGTGACTTATATGCCATGCGCTACGTTTTTCTTATATTTCAGGCAAACATTGATATCATTTTTATGCTTAGCCTCTATGACAAGCTTGCACTGGATGTTAAATTTTGTCCACTGAAGTAATTTTGTCTAGGTTAGTGTTATGAGAAGGAACTGCATTCAAGGCTAGTTATTCAAAATTTCACGGCCAGAAGGTTGGTACTCTGGTGAATCATGTTGGTCCGTGATCATTCTTTGTTTTTGGTAAATGAATTTTATTGGTGGCACTTTGTTCCTTGTCAAAACAGGAACATAGTTAAGAGCTTATCGCATTCCTCTATGCTGTGCAAATTAGAATATCGATTCCTCATTTTCGAATGTGACCGGTGTGTGTGTGTGTGTGTGTGTTATCCTGTAGGGCGACAGCTGAAAGGAATCCACTTTGCTGTCAGTTTCCTGGAAACCTGGCAGAAACACCAGTCTGGCAAGGCGGTTGATTATCTTGCCATGCATGCAAAAGGCAAGAATGTAGTGGTTGTTGGAGGAGGTGACACAGGGTGCGACTGTATCGGAACATCTCTCCGACAGGTGACAATGTGATTTTTTTAAATTCAGTCATTCGTGAACTTGAAGGATATACATTTCATTAACAATTCCTATCTAGTGGTTAGTGCATTAGTTTGCAGATCTATGAAGCCGGCTTCATATAAATTAGTTTGTCAAGTATATATAATATAATAGTAATTTATAATTTATTTCGTAAATGCATGATTGCTGCAAAGATTTTATCTATAATAACGGATCGACTTGTTCGTTTCAGGGTGCAAAAAGTATTACAACATTCGAGATTTTACCTCAGCCTCCGGCCACCAGAGCCAAGGAAAATCCGTGGCCCACTTGGCCAGCCATATTCCGTATTGACTACGGACATGCAGAGGTTCAGCTGAAGTTTGGCCGTGACCCGAGGGTCTATAACATCATGAGCAAGGTGCAGTTGCATTTGAAGTTGCATTTGAAGTTTACGTCTTTCTTAGTTTTTGCTCGGTTTCATTTGTCATTTTACACGAACCTGTTTTTCATATCGTCCATTATGACGTGGGAATTATTACCTTACATGCCACTGAATTTTGAATAGTAATTTACAAAAAGTATTAGTATTTATTTATTTATGAAGACACAATATTGATATATGTTGTTGTTAACCACAGTTTTCATTGAGTTTACAGTATATTTGGCCATTTCAATTCAGAAGGTTAAGAATTGCTTATGTGCCATGCATTTGATACAGCCTTGTACATTTATGCTGGTATTGACAATCTATATATCTGCTGCTGTAGCATCATCAGTCACTGATGAAAGATTGATTTTCTAGGAGTTTATTGATGATGGTAATGGAAACGTTGCTGGAGTGAAGACAATTTTGGTTGAATGGTCTAAAGATGTGAGTGGAAGATGGAAAATGGCAGAAGTATCTGGTATGATTGTACTTTTCTCAATATGAAGTCGTGTGTGTTTCTGTTTGTAAATCGTTGTTCTAAGCAATAGCAGAGACACCAATCAATACCAATAATTACCTTCTTGCTTCAGTTTTTTTTTAAAATGTTGTGCCTGGTTTATAAGAAAGTTATGCTAATTGCTGTATTTGTTCTACAAATGCAAATTTACAGATATGAATTCTGAAATATTAGAGATTACATGTTAAGAGATACTAATACTCCATAAAGATGTAGCTTCTATGCTTTTATAAAGTGGAGCAGTAGTGCATTGAGTAGCAAAGAAGCCTATGAGTAATGAGAGACCTGTTTAGACCATAGTGGTGGTGGAACACTTTTCAGTTGTTTCTGTCACAATGTCTCATCCAGTTGACTCTGCTTAGAGTGAATATACCCACATGCTTCCTCAGTAAAAGTATATGTGGCAAGGTTAAGACTGGCAACAGCCCCCCCATATCAGTTGATGCCATTAAAAAAACTGGAGCAAATGCTGCACTTTTTAATGTTTTTAAGCATTTAGATCTGTAGAAAACTGTACCTTACTATATACATTATAGGAACATTTATGATTATAAAAACAACTTTATTATTATTATTATTATTATTAAAGTTAAGATTATTGTGGTGACTAATCCGGAAGGACTACGTGAACACATTACAGTGTCAAAACAGAATCGTAACTAGTTCGAAATATATTTAGCCAGGTTTTAAAGTGTGTCTTAAACGTATCTAATGATGATGAGAGTTGACTGCCCAGTGCAGTGCATATAGTCAGTATTTTCTAAGCATCTGTATTTGTTATAGGATCTGAAAAAGTGTATGAATGCGAATTGGTTCTCTTGGCAATGGGCTTCCTTGGCCCGGAGAAAGGCATCATAAACGAACTTGGTCTGAAGCAGGACGAGAGAGGCAATATCTTAACGCCTCTTGGAAAGTATTCGTCTAGCCAGGCAAAGGTTTACGCAGCTGGAGGTATGTTGTGCAAAAATATGTCATCATTTATATGCCTTAAGCATCTATTTCTAAGGCATATAGGATTGGCTGACAATGACAGCTGCTTAATGAGTTTGAGGTTTGCCATTCAGTGTATGCCTGATGTGCTGGACCTACCTTTGAAGTGTTTTGCTACAGTTAACCCTTTGAACCCTGCAGGGTAGGCGTATATAGCCTAATCTCTAGGGAAGCAAAGGTTTCAAAGGGTTAAGACCTCTTTAATCCTTAAGCAGTTGCACGATTTTAATTAATAATTTTATATCTGTGTATTGTGTTGTTCAATTTCCATTTTATAATAAATTGTGAAGAACACAGTCCAGCACCCTGATTTTCGTTGCAGATTGTCGGAGAGGCCAGTCTCTCGTCGTTCACGCGATAAACGAAGGTCGTCAGGTCGCACGACAAGTCGACCTTGACCTCATGAACCGAACGTCGCTGGCCGGCATTGGCGGAGTGGTCCAGTCGACTAGAACCGCCAAAGAGATCCTGGAACAGCTCTGGAGTCGTCCGGTCACTTACGACACGGAAGGATACGTTTAGGTCGGGATCATCATACTCGGTCAATTTGTTGTGACGCTGACAGAATTTCCCGATATGAAAAAACACACCAAATTAGTTTTTAAGTTCAACCTCAACTCTTTTCTAGTTTTAGGAGTGATTTGTGGATAATATTTGTCTATCTGCAGAAGTTGACTTTAAGTTGTAGTGCTGACATAGACTCACTAGATGTGCTGCATACTTCAACACCATACTAAAATGTTATACTGTGTTTGAAGGGCAGCTTTCCTATGGTTTCAGCAATTATCCCTTACTACCTTACTTATTATTTTGGTAGAGTTGACAACAACATTTAGTAGTTACTAAATTTTGTTTTTACAACATAGCTGTTATGTTTAACCTTTATTTAGTTATTATTAATATTATTGTGTGAATGTCCATTAGGTATTCATATAATTTGAAAGCATGTAACAAGAAATCTCGTGTGAAATTTCTGTTTATTTTCCAAATGTCATGCTTGATAAACGACACAAACTGGATAATTTTTATTTATGACTGTGCACAGACAGCAGTTTGAATATAAATGACAAGCATGATTATTTAACATCACTTTGAAATCATGAGTAAATTAGTACTCTAAAGTCTAAAACATAGAAAAGTTGGGCAGAAACAGATAATTGAAAATTTTCACAAAGAGATTAATTACTTAACGTTTTGAAATGAGCAGAAATAGAACTTGGTCAGTTGATCAATGAAATAATTTTAAATTTTAATTTTTTTTCACAAAATCAGTACATGACCTTCTTTTGCTCCAATTTAATTAACTAGCCAAAATGCTGATGATAATTTGATACTATTCTGCAAATCTGAATGACAATAGTTATTAGGTCTGAACCAATAAGGTTTGAAATTTTACTAGTTTTTACTGCAAACATCTGTTGTCTGATTGCCAGCTTGTATGCATTAGTTCAATAATAAAATGCCAGTATCTAGTATCATTTTGCTCTAAACAATTGAATGGAACAGGTGTGCTAATGTTTGTGAATTAGCTGTTAGACACTAGATACATGTGAATAGTCTTAGAGCATTGTTTAGTGGCAGATGTCTTGCAATTTCATTGTTGTTTTCAGACCAGTGGCTGTATGCTTTATTGAGGTTCTACCATTGACTTGCCTAAACTACTTGACTGACAAGTTGTCATTGCTAATTTACCTCTGTAACAAAAGTACATGTGTACTTGGTCTTGTATGAGGACAGTTTAAAAGAATATCATTTGTTGCTCATTACTGTATATGTGTTTTCTTTGTATTCTGCTGAATCAGAGAGCATTACACAATACACACACACACACACACACACACACACACACACACACACACACACACACCAGTTAAAGTCGCAGACAAATGACAGAGAATGGAAGCTTACACCATATAAAATATCTTCCAACACTATTAGGTCCCATTCTCCAGCAATTTGGTTATAGCATCAAATGAGAGCAGCTTAGTGACCATATCATCCATTCTGTCAGCTTCACACGATGAAGGAAAGAGGACCTGCTGATGATGACGATGATTATGATGATGATGATGCATAGGGCAATTATGAAAAATTACCAGAACTTTTGTAAAGCAGAAAATTTAATACAAACAAATCTTTATTTACAAATTCCTTCAACACTTCAACCAAACTTCTAATCAAAAGTCATGGGCCTGAATATTAATCTTCAAAACTGCAGCTTCATTACCAGAAAGACAGTTTCATGGACTTAACATTAAATGCACCAAAGGAAAGATAATAATGCACTAGTATAAATATAAATCATAGGCACAATCGGGTAAAAACAAATTTCAATACAAAAATATATAGACACAGCTAAAAAAATTATAAGCCAAAAAATTAAACATACAATTATGACTGCTGAAAAGTTCTCTAACTCCGGATTCTCAAATACATAAGTGTACACAGTCTGCACAGCTAACAAAATTTTGTATACCGGTAGATACCGGTACATGTGAATAGAAGATGTGCTCAGCAATAGAACAAAACGTACAAAGGCACAAGTACAACAAATGATGAGACAATGGTTGCACCATTTAATAGCATAGTAAGTTGATAGTTACTTGTTGCACTGTATATCCAACCTGCAACAGAGTACAAGAAAAATCTTTTTAAAAATATGGCCAATATGTTTAGTACAGTACAGTGTCAAGGGTATGCCAGATGAACTTATTGCTTAGGATATAATGAATTGGTATAGAATATTATTCTTGTTATCGTTAGTTCTGCACATTACCGGTATGTGCTCTAGTCTTGTTCATACTGCAGTAGTTAATGGTTCTGGTAGTTCATAACTGATCTCTGGGATGACCTGGTCTTTTGTGGATGGATTTGAAGTACCATCGATTGATACCCTTGAGTATTAGAAATGGTGCTATAGAAGTGAATAATTATTATTATTATTATTATTATTATTATTATTATTATTATTATTATTATTTAACATAACAGGCCTCCAATATAAAAGTTTCTTAATTCTGTTCACTCAGAATACATATGTAAAGATGCTGTTTATACAATAGCCTATACTTGGGTCATGTTGCTGCCAATTTTAAACCTGGAAGTGGTTCTGATAATCATCTCAAGATTATTACACTCACAGGGCAGAGTTTGAAATTTGGTTTGGGCGAATAACAGTTTGCAAGGATGGTAATGAACAAAATAAAGATGGCAAGTCACTACACTACATGTTGGTTCAAAGTGGGAAAATAGTTATCAATGTATGTATGATAACGAATTTCCTTTGTAAATCCTTAATGCCGTTAGGAATGTACCGGTCTGTTCACAATTATTATTATAACAACTGGCCTGGCTTTCCACAAGTTCAGTCCAAGATTACACTGTAGTTATGACCTTTGGAACATGCCATTGCAAGACAACACAGATCTAATATCCAAAAATGTTAATTCAACAATTAAACTAGAACAATACTTGCCGGTTATAGGTGGACCCAAGAGACATCCAAGTCCACATGCTATCAACGTATATCCGTAAACGGTCGACAGTCGGTCGACGCCAAAGAACTCTGCTGCCACGACCGGAGATGAGCTGCAACAACCTCCGTAGCAAAACCCAAACAGCGAACAAAGAACGGCAAAGGAACCGATGCCATTTCCAAGCGACACCATCAGAACCGCCAATCCACAGAACAGCGTTGAGAAATTGTACAGATGGATGACTCTCGGCGACCGAAGGCAGTGCATCAGACCGGCCATCGTGAAGCGGCCGAGCGTCGACAGAGCGCCCGTCAGCGACAGCAGCAGTGCAGCGTGTCTTGGACTGACGCCGCACGATATCACGTAGTCGAACAGCAGGATAAATACCGCCAGCGTGGCATAGCAAAACAGAAAAGAACTGAGAAAAAACAGCGTAAATCGTAAATCCTTCACTAGAGAAAGATCCTGCACGAATGACTTTTTGCATTGCTTGACGACAGACGTCTTGCTCGGACCATTCTGCGATACGACGGTGGATACCAAATAAGGCTCTGACGCAACCCTAGGTAACATCAGAGTACCTAGAGCACAACAGTTCAACATCAATCCAGAATTTAATATCAGCGCTCCTCTCCATCCGTACGCGTCTATCAAATAGTAGAAGATCTGCGAGAAAAGTATTGAGCCACAGCCTCCACCAGCCACTGTAATGCCAATGGCCATTGCCAGTCTCCTGTCAAAATAGTGACCGATAATGCTGATCGAAGGACTATATATCAAACCAATGCCAACTCCTGAAAGAAAAGAAAAATCTATTTTATTAAACAATTTATTTGACATCTGCTGCAACCATCTTCCCTTCAAGACCCTGTCTTTACACTGAAAATATCCTCTGGATAAGATCCAGTCACAAGATTGGTTCTCTGTTAAAATAAAATGGTTTTGTGAAAGTAAATAGTGGGGCACTATGTCACACTCTGGGCTTTTTTTCAGTGGGAATGCACGGGAATGGCGTTCCCACACCTTTTTTTTGCCAGATTGCAAGTATAATCATAATAATATAACAGAGAGTTTATTATTTTCCAAATAAGTGCATAATAACATCATAATAGTGATTTCATGTTAAAATCATAGTAGTAATAATAACATCATAATAGTAATTTCAGTAAGGCTTAGTTCATGATACATAATAGAAAATTAACACTTAATTAATGAAAAATAGTACAAAGATTGTATGTATAATTATGGATGCGTTATAACACGTTTGGGAACGTACAGGTACGGCGTTCCCATGCCTGTTTTTGTTGATGAGTAAAAAGGGATGACTTCCCAAACCTTTTTCCCCAGAAAAAAGCACTGGTTACATTTCAACATTACAAACCATTAAATTCAAATAAGATCTGAGACACTGATTTTCCATGGTTGAGCAATAACTCTTTTTGTATGCAACACATTCCAAGTACGGTAAAACCTCCTTTACCAGCCATTAGTCCAAAGAAGATGTAGAGATGAATTATATTTCCTGAAAATGCACTTATGAACGTCCCAGACGACAAGATTATGCTGCCAAGAATGATGGAAAAACGATGACTAAACCGTTGGCAAACTGGTCCAGAAAGTGGAGCTAATAAAGCAGAAATACTCAGCATTATCCATGGTATATACATGCCGTGTATATATATATATATATATATATATATATATATATATATATATATATATATATATATATAAAAATCATACATGTATTATGTATATATGTCATATTTGTATTATTCAGTCTTATGGTGTCTCATGTTATAAAGCAGCCAATAAAATTATGAAAATAAAACAAGACTCAAAACAGTCTAAAAAGAAAAAATGCCAAGAGCATGAACAGAACTGGTGCAAAATAAAAAATTTTCAGTGGATTTAATTGAAGATAATGGTATCAATAAGCAGCACTCTGTAGCTATGATAATGTCAAGCTATCCGGGCATGGTACTGAGGTGCTTAGTGGTACTGATATTTTTCTTTGTATGAACGTATTAGCAAACATTGCCCATTTTCAGATCTCACAAATTTGCACATCAGCCCAGAATTTGTCAGCTATCAGTATCATGGCTTTAACCATGAAGGGCATCAGGTTAAAGAAAATTTAGCTCCAAAATGCACCTATTAACCCAGATGCATATCTGAATAAAATTAACAGTAATTGTTTGTCCCTAAAAATGGACAACTGCCATGTCTGAGTACATCAAACAGGATTCATAATCACCATTATCCTCATCTATTATTGCCAAAGTTCCAGATGGCGTCTGCATATAGCAACTGGATATGGATAATAATATTTGGATATTGTAATTTATTGGATATGGCAACTGAATGTGCCTTCCACTGATTAATCCTGCTTAGAGCTACCAGTATGTGAGTTAGCTATTGTAGGTTAACATAGAAGTACTTAATAACATGTCATCAGCATGTAATCTGCAGATCTTAAGGTATTGCTGTACTCCATCTGATGACATGTTAGAGTGATATCAATGATGACCTGTTTATATTTATATATATATATATATATATATATATATATATATATATATATATATATATATATATATATATATATCCTTCATATGGCAGTTCATAGGGCAAACAAGTTAATCCCCCTCCCAATCTTGCTGTTTGACTTAATATCCAAAAACATGACAAGAAAATTTATTGCAGATCAAATAAAAGGTCAAAAGGCCTGGTCAAAAGTCAATTCAGACAGACATATGATATCAGAAATTAATTTCATGCCACAGGATGCACAGTAAAATACACATAAACATTTTTAAAAATCAGACTATCTTATTGGATTAGCCTGGGGATTTCAACTTTAGATCAAACTGATGTCAAGTCTACTTTGCCAAAATGGCGCTATAGAAGCTTAGTTCGTAATATAGCTAATTAGAAAATTACTGCAACATAACTGTTAGTCCGACAGTTATGGCACTATACCTCCTATGAGGTATGCCATGCCAAGTTGTAAAGATGCAATCCATGACGTTTCTCCCTGACCTGTGTCGAATACCTCCATAAATTCGACAATAAACAGCCCAGAAGATAGGCCCACTCCGATGGCAATCGTGTGGAGTAAGAACGAGGCAAGCAGTACCACCCAACTCCAGCCACGGTCCTTTGTCGTATCACACCGTATCTCGGGCACAACGGTGTCAGAAAGCGTGCCACCGACAGCCGAACTGCCTCCGTTGCAGTGCAGCATCATATCCGTATCCTAGTCGCGATACTCGTTATTCCCGATAAAATCGTCACTGCATCCATCCGGATAAACTCGTCACAGAATACATCCCATCCAAACGACCGATACCGAACAAGAAAATCAATCAGTGAACTTCTATGGCGCCGCGGTCATAATATCTAGTGTGGCGCACTAGATCCAATAATCCAATCAAAAATCGAGCCAGATCCAACCGGAAAACGCATTTCAGGCTCGTAAACTAAATCCCGAAACGTCGGGATTAAAGATACTTTAACTCTTGACAGAGTAATCGTTCGATTTCTTCATCTAAGTTCGCCTCGACGTCTAATTATCGTCGTTAAACGCGGATTATCGACTCTGAAATCTGGTCGACGATGGCAGCTGCGGCCGCTTCTACTTCAAACAAAAGCCAATCAGCTGTCAACAGCCGGGGTCAATGTCAAGGTTCTGTTGTCAGAGCGTCCCAGTCTCCCAGATTGCCTGCTATTGTCAGTGTATGTATGTATGCATGTATGTATGTATGCATGTATGTATGTATGTATGCATGTATGTATGTATGTATTTTAAAATTAAATATTGTTATAACGGGCCATATGAAAGTGCATACTAAATAATAAGACATATTATTGCTTTGAATGGAATCTGATAGGCATGTGTTTTTGTTGAGATAGTATTGAAGATAAATTGTAGGAAATAACGACTCATTAAGTTCTTGTAGCACAGAGAGGGCGAGGATGCTGCAATTTACTCCAAACGAGTTCCACAATTACTGCTGTAGAGCGCCATTGCGGAATGTGAGCAATGACTCATATATGGGACGCAAATTAACTAGATGATATGGCTAGACTCCCTGGCTGTAAGTAAGGAGTTGAAATTCCCGCGAAGATACTAAAGATATGTCTGTATAAGACATCTGTTCAACCTTAAAACCTTTGGTTTGTATTTATATATTTAGTGACTGCAAAAACTTGCTCTACAAAAGCGAAGTACGATAGATAATCGAAATCTGTGGGAGGCAGACGACGAATAGTGTACATTAACTAAATTAGTTTATTTTATTTATGTATTAAATAATAATTAAATTAATAAATCGTGGTTAGTTTAATTTATTTTAATAGTTTAAGTTGCATCTTTAATTCTTATTCATCTTTAATTAGAGAAAACTTGTTATCAGGGCGATTTGAAACGACATTTCTTGTATTACAGGTTTTATAGACCACAAAAATATTATAAAATTGATACCCTGTTTGAAATTTTGCTTGGCTGGGTGGGTCTAATGTAAATCTACACAGCCAGGACCAGGCTCAGACTACCCCCTCCCCATCATCCCACCCCAAATCATAATTTCTCTGCAGATTTGCACGATTTGTTCAGTGTCCCTGCCTGAGACTGGCAGGGACCTGACCCACCCCTAGCGCCGCCCCTGCTCGTTATATAGATATGTCAAAAATTCAGCAGAGTGATGAAACAATTAAAACCAAACTATTCTTAAGACCCAGACATCTTTGTTGCTAGAAACCTGATAATGGAATTGTCAACATATTCTGTCTCAATTTTCTTCTAAAAATGCTTTTTAAATGCCACCTAAAATAATATATTTGAAATATTGGTCTTGTACAGCTGACTTTTATAGACCACAAAAATATTATAAAATTGATACCCTGTTTGAAACGGAAAAGCAAGGACTAGTGCTATTGTAGGCTACAGAGGTGCGCTGTAGTTTTGTTGGCTCAAAGGGTCAAATGTAATCTAAAGAACCAGGACCAGGCTCAGACTACCCCTCCCCATCATCCCACCCCAAATCATGAATTTCTCTGCAGAGGTTAATGTGAATGAATTGCTGGGTGTCCCATAGTGAGACTGGGTTGATAGTATGGACCCTTTGACCCACCCCTAGCGCCGCCCCTGCTCGTTATATAAGGGAGTCTATAAGACGTCTTAGGGGCTGTCCATTAATTATGTCAACAACATAACATGAAACTATTTTTAAGACACAGACATTTTTAATTTTGTACAGTGCTTTTTGCAAAATGGAAAAATTATGGAATCTTTTGGATGAGACAATTTTATGTATTGGCTTCTACTGTACCTTAAATGCAATGTTTGAAGAAGAACCTAAGGAATATAAACATGCTATATTGGTCTTGTACAGCTGACTGTACAGGACAGACTGTAAAGTATTGTAAAAGTAGTGAGTGCAGTAACGGAATGAGTGAGGCATTTATGACATTGTATAATACAAAGTTGTGTACGGTAGTTACTATTTTGAAGACTCAAAGACAAGAAGACAAAGACAGGGAATTCAGAAACAAACCTATTAGAGAACAAGAAGGGGAAGAATGAGATTACACAGCAAGGTCATAATGTGAATGAATAGATGGGTGAAACATAGTGTGCCCACAGTTTTGATAGTATGTACACTTTGTAAGATTTTAGTTTTATTTTTGCATTCTTGTATTTACAGGCAGAACATGGAGGGTGACACTTTGGGGATTCTTTTGCAATTGCAAGGTATAACTGCAAAAGTTGTTATGGTGGCAAGTAAATAAGTGCTTGAGAGTCAAGAAATTTGAGTAGAATTTTGTACAGTGCTTTTTTGCTTAAAATGGAAAAATTATTAATCTTTTATGATTTGTAAACAGTTTTATGCTGGTTTCTAACTAGCTGCCTTAAAGACAATGTTTGAAGAAGAGTTTCAAGCAAAGGACTGTAGTGAAACAATGCTAAATTTGGTCTCCTCTGCTCCAACTTGTTTCGGTGAAAAACTTGGGTCCCACTCTAACAACTTATGTGAACAGGTACTCCTTGTAATTGACCGTTTCTTGAAATTCAGTTTCCAGTCAGTAAAAGACGAGCTAAATTTCTGTTTGGAACGTATCTGAAACTATTTGCATCTGTCACCTGACATCTATAACTGAAGAAATGATATGTTCTGATATAATAATAAGAAATATATTATGTTATTGCTGAGTGCTGATAGAAAAAAGATTTCCCATTGATGTCACTAGAGATGTTCATTTGCTGAAACCATAATCTGGCTTTTCAGCTTGAAGAATGTGCTGCTAACATATGGAATTATGCTGTGGCTAAGAAAGCATCCATATCGGCTCAAGTCAATGCTACATGTAAATAGATACAGCACCTCTTGCTCTCATAGATAGCTGTAAAGTGAATATTGTTGCTGTATTTTTTGATAGAAGTTAGTCAAATCTGATGCTATTGACAGTTGTATTAGTGCTATTGAAACCTACAATTGGATTTTTGTTCTTTGCAACAAACATTCTTGTTTAACAAAAAATTTAAAATGAGGAACTGGCAAGACTATGGTAATTAAACTGATTGTTGCTCTGTTTAGTGTTTGGATGGATGTGAAGGTGTTGTAATTTTTCTTTAATTTATCTTTTTCTTCCATCATCTATGATGATGATGAGTTTGATACGAGATGACTCCAGGTCTTCCTGTCCCTTGTCATGCGTGTTGCTTCTTCTAAGTTCAGATTTTGTTTTCCGACATCGTCTTTTATATTATCTATCCATCTCTTAGTTTGTCATAGTCTAACTTCTATTTCCTACAATACGACAGTGCAGAACTCTCAAAGGCAGTCTTTCTCCCTCCATTCTTGCCACATGTCCAAACCTCTGTAGTCTTCTCCTTCTGATCTTGTCTGTTGCTGTGTCCATCATATGCACTCTTTCTCTGGTTACTTTGTTCCTGATCTATCTCTTCTCTTAATTCGTAACTTTCTTCTTAGGCATGCCATTTCGAATGTAGGTATCTTTCTTTCATCTTCTTTCTTCACCTTCCAGGATTCAGATCCATACATCAATATTGATATTTTATAATTTACAGACTTATAATTGAAATGGTAGAGTTTGTTATTTACTAAATGTTTTTGTTGAATCATAATATCCCTTTATACAATCTTTAAATCTATGCCAGCTATTTGTATTTATAGTGCGCTACGTTGCATGCACAATAGTCTACAAGTGCAAGAGCACGAAAGATGATGAATGTAGCTTGCGAAAGCAGATCATGGTTAGAGCAACACTTACAGCTTTTTTATAATTGTTTCCTCACACTCTTTACAAAAATGCTATTTTGGCTCTGTAGCATTTATTAATTAAGCAGTTACAACACTGAATGACTGTTTGATGAAAGCTCATCATGTCTAATAATAGAATGTTTAAGTGAAAGCTGCAAACAATTTTGAAGCACAGCGTTAATCTATTCCAGAATAATTGATATAACTGGGTTTGAAATGCCTCAGTTTAAAATTCAATTATTGTACATGCTTTATGTGACTGAAAGAAAGTCTGACATTACTGATAACATTTCAGATGTCCTTAAAGACGACCAGAGCTTGTCTCGGTAAGAAAATAGACTTCCTGATGCTTCTTTTATCTGATACTCAACTTCTACAAAGTTGTATGTGTATAGCAATATATGGTCTGCATGGTTCAAAGCCAGGGCCTCAAGTAAGAGTAAGCCATGGACTCCACAGTTCAGTGGGTACCTGAGTTCTGCTTTCCTTTGACTGTCCATTTTGTGCTATTTTTCTTGGCTGAATTATTTACCAGTACTCAGCGTTTGATGATATGACTTTTGTTTGTAAATATGTCTAAGTTGATACAAAGTTGGTGATCAAACATACTCATTAGCAGCTTAACCAAGTTCTAATTGCCTCTTTCTTGTGAATGTTATGATCGGTGCCTCTCACATGTCAATGGAATGGAAATTAATATGGCTTGTGCCTGTAGCGCTTTAGGCTGATGACCATTGACCAGTCATTATTATCAAAGCACTACAAAATGTAAGATTTTACATTTATTTTGTGACATCCTTTGCAGACCCACTCTTAAATTCTTTGGATCTCTTTGCACATTCTCTCTGTTTCTGGGAAAACTTGAGCACATGGGCTTGAGCAACAATTAATGGCATAGTATTATTGTTACTTATTATTATTGTTACTAATACAATACTACTAATACAATTATTATTATTATTATTATTATTATTATTATTATTATTATCATTATTATTATTATTATTATTATTATTAGTAGTAGTAGTAGTAGTAGTAGTAGTAGTAGTAGTAGTAGTAGTAGTACAGTAGTAGTAGTAGCACTACTAATAATAATAATAGTAGTAGTAGTAGCAGTAGTAGTAGTACTACTACTACTATTACTACTACTACTACTACTAATAATAATAATAGTACTACTACTACTACTACTACTTTTTCTACACAGCTGGTGCTACTAGTAGTAGTGGTACTACTACTGCTGCTGCTGCTGCTGCTGCTGCTGCTGCTACTGCTACTAATACAATTATTATTGTTATATTGTTATTTAATACAATTATTATTGTTGTTGTTGTTGTTGTTATTATTATTATTATTATTATTATTATTATTATTATTATTATTATTATTATTATTATTATTATTATTATTAAGTCTTGTGTGCATTTCACTAATGTTGCTACATATGGAGAATTGAGTCTTTCTGGCTGTTTTGATGAGTTTCTTAAGAAGAAGCTGACAAGATTTAATTTGTTCTTCATCATCTTGATTGCTTTTAAGATTGTGGGAATAATGAATTGGCCAAGAATGCAATCGATGTGGCAGTTGAGGTATGAATCTGCAAGGCATTGGTCACAATGACTCTGTTGTTTATTCATTGTGATTGATAAGCACTTTCAAGTAACATCATCTTTGACAGTAATTTTATTCTGAAGTTGGTGGTTATAACTGGTTTTGCCTTTCTGGTTTTGAGATTAAAGATTGCATACCTGGTAAGATTGCCTGGTACTAAGTGCTAGATTGAACTGAAGAATGGAGAGACTGGATCTTATATTGTCTTGCGGGCAAGGGGCAGAAGATGGCAGAGTGGGTTGCGTGCTGGAGCGTCAGGCTGACGGAGCGGGTTCAAGCCCCATTAGTGCCCCTAGTGGCTTTCACACAAGCAGTAATGCCTCCTAAGAGTCCACTTTAAATCATGTTAAGTTTAAGTTTTAAGTTAAGTATATTTGGAACAATCATTTATTGATGCCAAATGCATTACTAAAATGGTGCTATAGAAGTTCTTCTGTGTTATGATAGTTAAAATAAAGGATTGATTATATTGTGTTCAATTATCATTTTCATATTCTATTGAAATGTTAAGAATTGCATTTATCAATGTACAAGGTTTTTCATGTGAAGTGAAGTAACAATATGAATTGAGTCATTAGTGCTTGCCTGCCTGTGTCACTGACTATGAGGTGCTGCTGCTTGTTTGTTAAGTGCAATGATAATTTGAGACTGCTATGGACCATGGACCAAGGTTTTGGAGAAAGATCTTCAGAATTTCCTGAGAAGATGGCGGAAGTAGAACGGAACCAATTAAAAGCCTTCTTATACAGAGCTGAACTGGTTTGTAATTTGTAGTTTATGGTAGCTCAGAACATTTTCTGGTGATTTGATTGTTTTTTGTGAATATTTAATACCCAGTTCCAGACTTAAAACACATCTATTTCAATTAGCTTTTCCTCCATAGTCGGTCTTACTCTTTCCTGCCTGATCTCTGGAATGACCTGGTCTTTTGCAGATGGATTTGAAGTGCCATCGATTGATACCCTTGGATATTAGAACTGGTGCTATATTATTATTATTATTATTATTATTATTATTATTATTATTATTATTATTATTATTATTATTATTATTATTATTATTATTATTATTATTATTATTATTATTATTATTATTAATACCCAGCTGATACAGATCTCTCTGTTCATGATGATATCTTGTCTGTAGGTGGATTATGCCACTATGGTAGTCACTTCTCTGTTGTTCTGCTAGATTTGTCTGTTTTTCTTGATGCAGTGGACCACATGATCTTTTTTGTTGTTGACTGTTTTGGAATACCTTGCATTGATTTAGAATGGTCTAAAATTCACGATTATATTTTCTCAAAATCATACTTAGAACTATGTGTTGTTTATCTGACATAGTTGTGTTTACTCTGAATCTAAGAGAAGCAACTTTGGTGTTTCTCAGGCATCTGTTCTTGGTCACACCTCTCTGATACTCATTTCTGGCTCGCTATTGATTACCGGTTTTGTTTGGACAACATGTGTCCACTTATTTCTTTAAATTTAAAAAAATCTTTTTTCTTTGGTTAAAATAGTTTATGTTTAACTTAAAATTCAGTCTTGATGTGTAATAATAAATTTGCACTTGACAGCAATTCATTGAATATTGCTATTTTGCTACACTTTACCAGAACAGCAAAAAATGTTTTGTTTCAAACATGCTTTGTGGCTCTTAAATTTTTCAAAGTTTAAGGTTGGATATAAATGCATATGAGCATAGGGTGAAAGAAACTATAATGTATTTCTATATTCTGTTACAACTCCTGCTCACTCTCAACATGATGTTTAATGTAAGTCTGTGATATGAAAAGATTTCAATAAAAAATCGATTATCTATGAAATGGTGAGTGAAATTTGAAAGAGATTCCTTAGAATACATGTGGACACAGTTTTACTGATTTTATAGGCAGAAGCAATTATTCTATTCAATGAGCATGGCATTAGTATATAATATTAATTGTGGTTTTACATTTTTTATTGTAATATTTAATAATGACATTTTATTTCAAGTTATTTGATCTAAAAGATGGAACTCAGAGTTTCAGTCTGCTGGAACGAGCAAGACCAATGCTTACTGTATTGCCTGATGAGGTATATTGCAAGTAAATTATCATATTTTTAGAGATTCTTGCATTTGAGGACATTGTTCAGAAATTGTCCCAGAAATGAGTTGGGAGGTACAGATATTTCTTTGGTGCCATAATAGTAGACATATGGAATGAATTGAATTAGATTATGGATTAGGGCTGTGTATTTAATGTGGCGATTTTTCTGGAAATACACGGCACTCAGAAGTCCTAAATGTGTGGTGGAAAATGCGGAACTGTTCACAATAAAAATGTAAAATTTCCCATTTATGAACTTATTTTGCCTTGCAGTGTGGAAATTACTGGTAATATGGTCTGCAGAGCACTTTAGGCAATGACTTTTTTTTGCTAGTGCACATTAAGTCATTGCATTACTATAGTATCGAGGTGCTATATAAATTATAAATGTCATATTTATTTAGAAGTATGTATATATATATATATATATATATTATGGTTGTATTTTTGATTATGTTGACAGGCTGCTACTGTAGCAGTTCTTTGTCAGAAGTTTGGAGTTAACTGTTACCAAAAGCAAATGTATGATGAATCAGTTACCTGGCTAAAGCTAAGTTATGAACTTGGGAAGTTATCAAATACAGCCAATTGTAAAACTCAAGTAAGCACGTGATCTATTCCAAGATGTTCCTACTAAGTCAGCCACACCTCATAAACTACTTTATAATGAACTTTATAGAACTAGAAACAATTGCACTTAAAAGCAGATGGACTTGAACCTTGTTCCATCAGCCTAGTGCTCCAGCACATAACCCACTCTGCCATCTTTCACCCCAATGAAAAAAGTACCAACCTTTGCCTAGAGTTAAGTGGTAGTCTGATAGAAGTAGTGTACATATTTGTTCAGATTTTGTGCCACCTTCTTACTTTGCTAATTTCACATAGTTTTAAATCCAAGTATGTGGCATTTCTTGAATGAAAAGCAATAGATACCTGTGTATTTTTTGTGTTAAAGGTGTACTGTGCATTTTTTCTTATGCTTGTTGCCCATAGGCAAGTACTTTACGTGTTTTGGCCAAAGTCTACCTTGACTGGGATAGTCAGAATTATTGGCAGAAGGCTTTCAATGCTATTGGACTTGCTAATGCTGTAAGTCAAAGTGTTTCTAAGTTTTATATTTACCTGTATGTTCAAGGCATGTGATGCTTAAAAGTGAACACTTACAGATCTGATGATTGCATGTTCATGTTGTTGTTGTTGTTGTTGTTGTTGACTGCTCTGAATGCAGTAGTCCTTTAATGATCACAAATAAACACTTTGAAATTTATAAAATAGAAATTGCCTGCAAAATGTATTATTTCTGAATGACAGATGATGCTATTTTCAATGTTGTATTGCGACACAATACAATGGATTTTGGTTGTATCTGTTGTTGCCATCTGCAGGAGCATAGCCATCCACTTGGATTGCATCTGAAGCTGCAAATTCTGCTGACTAATGGAAATCCTGAAAATGATGTGATCAAGCAAAGTAATTGTTTTATCTAATGCATTAGTATACATGAATGACTTGTATGTGTATGCAAAATGTTGCAGAGCATTGAGTGATGCATTCTACAGATGGATTTTTCTGGTTTTTAGAGCAAGTCTTTAATGCTGGTTCATTCATTTTGTCATACAAACCTTCCATAATTGTATTTTGATTTTAGCACCACTTACATATGTCATGTAATGGCAACATAACAGCCCTTGACTTCTTGGTTTTCTGCATATGTAACTTCTGAGCATGGGGGCCAACCATGTGTTGAAAGGTATGTAGGAGTAAGTATAGTTCCACCAGGGGGACCACTGGGGGACAGACATTCAATAGGGGGCACAGACCCTCCAGATCCCCCCATATGGAGCCACCACTGGTCAGATGTGTCAAAGTTAGTTCTTTTAACTAGTTGGAATGTATCACCACCTTGCTGTCCCCCTCTGCTTAGGCCTACTTTTTATTGTGACTGTTTTATGGCACTACATGCTGTCATTTAAAATCAAATTTTGAGAAATGACAGTTGAAGGCATGGTTGATGTTGTGTTTTTAGCATTAGATGAACTGCTGAGCCATCCAGACTTACCTTTGGACATGGCAATCGCCAGTCTGTCAATGATTTGCAAGTACAATAAGTAAGATGCATTTTTACTTCTTAATATTAATGTTAACGTGTTTAATGATGCAGATTTAATATTGACTTATACTACTGTTATTTCAATTTTTCCTAGTATTATTGCATTATGTTATTTGCTTTGAATTCAGTTTGTCCTGACACCTCCGACACCCTCATGATTGCTGCCTATGGGTAACAAGTTCCATGGCCTGGGGGTGGTCACTGAGAAAGCACAGATACCAACCTGTCTTAGTTTGGAAGAGTGAAAAAATGATTGCAGATGAGGACTGAGTCAAGTATCTTATGGTTTGCACTGAGAGTTTTAGAAGGAGATAGCTAGTGCATGGCCAGAAAAAATGTCTGTGGACAAAATGTCATGGGGACAAAATGTCACGGACAAAATGTCACGATTCAGGGTTAGGGTTAGAGTTAGGATGACATTTTGTCCGCTGACATTTTGTCCCCATTACATTTTGTCCACTGACATTTTGTCCCCATTACATTTTGTCCGCTGACATTTTGTCCCCATTACATTTTGTCCACTGACATTTTGTCCCCATTACATTTTGTCCCTGACATTTTGTCCAGCTAGTGTTCATCGTGATAGAAAGTTTGCAAACGAGAAGACAGGTTTTGAATTAGAAAATTAGCTAAACTTTCGCCTTTAGAAACGAAATTGCGATCGTCGCCGCAAGCAGACTGGCCGAGAGATTCCACGGACAGTCCGACGCCTGGAAGGCGAGAATCGCCGAAATAGAGATCCACTTGCAGTCTCGTGCATCAGTCAACGACGCCAGTCTACAGACTTTGATTCAGGCGATCGTCAAAGGTCAGAAGCAATCGGTTCAGATAAAATTATCTGCGCTCTGTTAAAAACTGAATTGAATATTAGATATTCCAAACTGTCACCATTAATTGCTTCCTTTTAGCATAGATTATTAGTCTTTGGCATTTCTAATGGAACTCAAGAACGCAATGTAGATGCAGTTCATAATTTTAGTGATGGCACCCAAAAGCATTCGTTAAAGTACATGCATAGACATTTGTGCATCGTGTGTATCATTCAATAACCAGAATTTAAAGGTTTTGATCAAATATTTCATATTGACTTGGAGATTTTCTTGACATTCTTTTAAACAATAAATATTAGAACTTGGAATATTATGTAGTTTGGAAATAGATTGAGATGAATATAAAACTTTGATAATAGCAAAACACAGAGATGTTGTTTACATGACATGCATTGCTTGTGTTTCAAGAATACAATGGTAATTATTATTTGGGGTTTCCATGTCTCTGTTTCTGCAGACCAGAAAAGTGGGTAATTCCAGAAGAGATGACAACAACGGTTCGACTCATGCTGTGGAATCAGGCAGCTGCAACATTTGAGGTGATTATAGTATATAATATAATATAATATAACAAGGTTTAAAGTGGTTCAGTAGGGACTGCCCTGTGTGAGAACCACTGATTACCAGAATGCAGTTTCTCTGCATCAGTTGACCGTACTGAGAATAATTAGCAATAATTTGTGGTTTGGCCTCCTTGAAATGCTGTATTTCAGGCATGCTTGGTACATGTGTGGCTGAACACTTTGCCATTTGTATAAGATATTTTGTTATTATGTTAGTTGGACCAACACTCGGAGGCTCTTATGTGGTATGACCTCTGCGGTCAGTTCTTTCCATGTCGTGTCGGTAGAGACAGTAACCTAGCAAAGCTGCATCGTAACATGGGTGCCTGTCACATCAACCTCAATCAACTGGATATGGTATGTCCGCATTTGAATTGTTGAAACATCAGAGTCTTGTGTATGGATTATCATTAATCTTGGATAGTAAAAATTATCTTAGTTTTTCCCAAGACTGTATGCAATTTACTTAAGTTGCCCTTTATATATGAAATCTATAACTATACATTACTTAAATTAAGGCATGATGTTGTATTGTCTTGGTTTTAAAGTGGAGTTTGTAATTACATTGACCCCTTTTAATTAAGAGCAATTTGTTTTATTAATACAATTAGGCTCAAGAAGAGTTAGCAATGGCCGCCCAATGTGAACCAGACTCGTCTTATCTATATTTTCTCCAGTACAAGTTAAACCTGCTGAAGGGATTTGACGAAACAGGTTCACGACATACATTTACTGAGCTCTATTATTGTTGAAGCTTGAATGAGCACACGTGCTAAGCATTTGTGAAGATTTGGCTGACTTATTGAAGTGATCATTATAAATATCATTTTGTTCTTCAATGACATGCATGGAGCAATGATGCAAAATATAGATTGTTTCACTCTTTTCCAAATTGGAAAATCGACACCAGTTTCTCGCTGGTTGTTGGCATTCTTGGGGGACAAAGCCTTGAATACCATAATTTCATAAACATGTTCAAGCCTAGGGCATTGTACCGTATGTTTCTTTGTCAGCATGTGGAACAACTTGTTCAAAATACATCCCAGTAAGAATGGGATGCTTACCAGTGCTGGCATAATGGAAATTTGTGTTTATATGGCTCTTTGCAGCAGTAGAGTATTGCTATTATTTGGCTTTTTAGCTGTTGAAGCACTGAAGCGATTGGTTGATTGTAAGCAGTCTTCTGATACCGTTGGTCTAATCTGTCTGGCTGCTAACTTGGCATACAAGGTATTCATTCGATTGTATTGTTAGCTTATTAAGCTGTATTTGTTACTCATTTCCAGAGGGGGAGTCTTAAATGTGAATTTCTTCCTTGGAAATCTTGGCGATGATTTTTAGCACTCTTTGTCTTTAGGCACTTGATTGCAGTCACTTTGTTTCCAAATCCAGCACCTCTCTGATTGGCAGGATGCTAGTGGCTCTGATATATCTAAAAAGATCTGCCTTATAAACCATTTAGCTGCAGGTTGTGATACCGTGTTTGCATTGGCAAATGGCGCTTATTGTGTGTCCAATTGGGGAATGAATATAATCATCAACCAATCAAGCAATCAATCCACAAAACTTGTAATGTGAGTGGGAATCTAATCACAAACTGATCAATCAATCAATCAATCAGAAAACTTCTTTAGTGCCATTATAATAATGCATTTATAGAAATGGCATTTGGCATCAGTTGCGTGACTTTTCAGGAGTCTCGGACGTCGATTGCGGTCGAAGCGCTGGAAAGTCTTGCGGCGTGTTCGGCCGATGATCGTCAGGTGCTGACTACACTTCGGTGGCTCACGAGAATGAAGTTCACATCAGTCATTGCCCTGCCTTCTCTTTCTGAATCTGGAGCAGAGGCAGGAACTGAAGAGCAAAAGCAGCAGCAGCAGACTGCAGCTGTCTTGTAAGCATCAGAAATTTCCTCTAAAAGATCATTCACCTTTGGTTGTCCTCAGGGGCGCCCACAGATGGGGGGAGGAAGCAAATGCTTCCTAAAAAAGCTAGGGGAGGAAATTCCCCCTGAGTTTTGGTATCACGTTAGAGTAGCACAGAGAAGGGGGAAGCTGCTTCCAGTAGCCACGGGGGGATGGGCGCTCCTGGTTGTCCTGTCATTTAATTCAAATTGCTAATATTTCCAACAATGTATTGTTCTTGTTTTTGTTCATATAATATTGTGATCAATATCTGCTATTGTGCCAGTGCATTTGGAGCTGACTGTATTGAGAATGAGTCCAAGTTTCATCGTGCAAACGGTTTTGTTTAATTTCTTTAGGAAAGAGATGAGGTCCATCGTAGGCTACATACAGACAGGTACTTCATCTGCACAACTTTGCTAATAATTGCAAAAGTACCGTGCCAGCTTCACTGAGTGCTAAACTCATAGTTTAATTGAAACTATAAGAAAATCATTATTGCTTTCAATGCAGTTCAGTAGCTGCTAGATTTGGCACCATTGCCGTATCAGCCGATGCATCTGATGATTATGGTGTGGCACCATTGAAGTAGGTGATTAGGTTGTTTAGAAGTGAATCAGGGCTGTAGCGACGGGCTGGGGGTATATCGGTATATATACCCCCAAAAATCAGACTACCTTAAAATTTTTAATGTGTTTTTTAAGATTTTCAAAGTTTTTTCATATTTATACCCCCCTCCAAATCACATCCACCCAATCAAATTCCTTCCTATGCCCCTGAAGCTGATGAGTGCATATAATTATTTTGAAACAATTCTGATTTTGTCTACTGTTTGCAGCATTTGAGAAGTTGACAAAATTGTATGGTCAGCCTTCAACAGAGCATGTTGGCCTAGAGGATGAAGCTACATGGTTCATGAAGATAGGTTGGTACAGAAGACTAATGCGGATTAATTGTTAACTTTCTTTGAATCTAACTTCCACATACAGAGCTATGGTTTCAGTGATGCTAAATTCCTGTGTGTTTGTACAGTACTATATCTGATACACTATTACTGTACTACTTTCCAAAGCGCTGTATAAACTTGCGATATTTTACTTATCAGAAGTATGGAAATGTTGATTGAGTAGTTCTCCCTTAACTTATAGTAATACCGGTATTCTGTGTTTGTCATCAGCTTGGAACATGGCTTTAAAATGTGATACAAGTGAGGAAACATGTGAACTTTTTGTCTTGTGCAACAAGGTGAGTGATAATGTTTGACTGAAGGCCCGAAAATGTTTCAAATTTTGTTAAGGCCCTCCAGTTACTTACAAAGAGATTGTAAGCATCCTCTGGGTAATAGTTTATGACACTCTAGTGTATTACAGCAATTGTCATGATTTGCAGTTTGCATTAGTGCCATGCTGCAGGTAGAAATCATGTATATTATGTTTTAGAAGTTGGTGTCCAGAAGGTTAGTCAGATATTGTCCAGCTTTGGTTTCTATTTAAGTTGCATAGTTGGATAGTTTCTAATGCATTTTCTTGGTTTTTGAATATATTAGTTGGCCAATTTGTGTCCAAAGAACATTGCAAACGTTACAAGACAGAAGAGATGCTTGTTAATGGCGGCTGCTTTGTGTCTTCAACTTGCTAAGTCAACAAAAGATGAAGCAGTCCAAGTATGAATGAAAACCCATAGTCAACTGAACCATAAGTTTAGATTTATTTTTAATTTTAACATTAAAAATCATTATTAGATATTTTTCACAGTTATGCAGTGATCGATTTGACTCATTTAGTTCTATAGTACCACTGCCATAATTTGCAGCATTAGTCAACGGTGCCCATGTTGCACTGCTAATTACTGCATTAATTGCTAACTAATTGCTAATTACTGCATCAAGTGCTATAGTTTATGGGAAACAATGTTGGAAGTGACTTTATATTGTTGCAGAAACATTATCTTCAAGACACTATTCTCTATGTTCAGCAGTCTCAGACATTGTGTTCATACGCTGAAGATCTTGCACTGCATTCGTTTGATGGTAAATTTTCATTTTACGCAATTTATTTTTGGTTTCATTTTGACTTGCCTACTGATAGCACATTATTAGCTCTGAGAAGATTGTAATAAAGGATTAAAAGAGGGGTGATGTCATTGTAAGGTAACATGACTTCTAAACGGAGTCCTTTTAGTGATGAAAGCTGTGGTAGAATGTTGATTCATTTTTTGCTGGTATAATATTTCTATTTCTTGCTGCTGTCTCGCAAAATTCTAAAGAAATAATCAGTGATCCACTAGTGTCTGACTCAAAGCTCATCTCTTGCATGTGGCTTTTCCTCCTATGGCGTGCCACTGGCTGCTATCTGTATTGGCCTGGTCTTTTATGGTTTGGAAGTGAAGTACTATCGGTTAATACCTCAGAGATTTAAAATGGTGCCCTAAAAAGTGTATAGTTATTATTTATTATTATTTTTATTTATTTATTATTATTATTATTTTAAATTTTTAAGTAATTTATAGCATAAGCTTGTAATTCAAGATCAGTTAAAGAGCTTTGTCACCATTATAATAAGGTTGTGGTCTTTCTTGCAATTGCAGCACAATGAGCTGGAACCAGGGATATTTTTACACCCCACAACATCCCCCAACACCCCCCATTTGAGGTCAACACCCCCCAAAAAAATTTGGTAATGTGACAATGGTATGCATACAAATTGCATACTAATTAGCTCCGGACACCCCCTCACCTTGAGGTCGACACCCCCCTCCAAATTCACAATCCTAGAAATATCCTTGGATGGAACAGAGAATGACATTCATTGTATGTAGACCCGTATGATCTGCACAGTCTTTGCTTGTAGGTAATATCAGTCCTGCTAAAGACACTACCAGTCTGATTCTTCTCCTGCTGTATGAATTTGAGGCTAGAGTAAGACTGAACGACGGCGAGGCTGAGAAACTGTTTGAACGAGCCATATTCCTTCCTTACATGGAGGCTAAATCATTTGAACTCATGGCAGGTATGAACATTGATTAAAATTTTAGACAACTGAAGACTTGACATCCCAGTTGGTGTTTGCAACGCTAACTGTAGTGACTGTTTTACACACATGGTCTAAAACATTTATTTTTGATTGACTGACTGATTGATTGATTGATTTATTGAATAGTTTCTTTTGTTTGGATTAAGTGTTCAATTTTTCAGCCATTGCAAGACAGTCAAGATGTTATGTTAGTTTGTCGATGAAAGCCTTAAGAGTGGCCATTAAGAAACACCGTTCATCAGAGAAGATTGACTTTGCTAAGTGCAGGTAGCAACAGAAGATTTATCACCTTAATAATATATAAGGCTTTGACTTTGGAACATAGCATACATGTATGCTATGCTACTGCTGCTCAAAACTCGATATCTAAAATATTGCTTCGATGTTCTGGTACTTCTATTTCTAAAACACCATGATTTTAATGCACTCGCATTGGTTCATAGTTTCAGTGTTGATGGATTGGTTTATTGATCCTGCCTGAGTACAGAGGTTGTGTGAGATGTTCATAAGACTTAAGAACTTTGATTGGCATATTTGGTTTACTTCAGTACCCTTGTGGATATGTTCTGAAGTGAAATAGTTTTTCTGAACTACAAATTTGCATGCTGTCTCATTATTATTATTATTATTATACAGGACGATTTCTGGAGCGCCGTAAGCAAAGCTAAAGGGGCCTAAGTCAAAAGCACTTTACAAAAATGATATGTAATTCATTGTAAATAGTGAACATAGTAACGTAGTAAATAGTAAACATTGTAAACAAACTCATTGTAAATAGTGATGCTGTAATGTAATGTAATGTAATGTGTTGTTGAATTTTGTCCAGCGGCGCCGTTCGCAGTTTGATCGAGCTTTCTCTTCAGACGAGCTCCTCCACTGACGCTTTGAGTAAGAAAGATGCTTGGAGTTATTTCATGGATGCCATGGAATTCATCGACACTATTGCCAAAGTAAGTCGATATTCACAGCGTCCTGTGTTTTATTTAAAAAGCCCAGGGATATTAACAAGAACTCAGCTCTCAAGGCCAGGACCAGGACCAAGGACTCAACCATCAAGGCCAGGCCCAGGACCAAGGACTTGAAACTGGTCCATAATTAAGGAGTCCTTAAGGCCAGGACCAAGGCCAAGGACTAACATCCCTGCGAAAGCCACTGGAGCAACATCTTTGCTCCTTTATCAACTTAAAATTAAATACCTATTTTAAAGTTTCCGTTTTGAAACTTGTGGATCTTTGGAAATTCTTTTCATTCCTCTTCACCTGTGTGAATATTTCTATTGCTTCAGACCATTCATATGAAGCTTTTATGTCCTCCAAATCATCCAATCAGTAATATTGGAATCGTAATGTGTTTTGCCTAGTAATACGTGAATTGTAACAAATGATTGCAGACAAACTATCCTGAGATGGAAATAGTATGGCTTATGACAAAGCCTGGAACTGTGGAATCCATCTGTACAGGTCTGGTATTCTGATTGCATGCACAATCATTCTGCACTCAGTTTGGAAAATACAGTATATTTTTCTGCATTCACATTTATCCTACTACTGCTACTACTACTACTACTACTACTACTACTACTACTACTACTACTACTACTACTACTACTACTACTACTACTACTACTACTACTACTACTACTACTACTACTACTATTTGTCTATGAATTATCAATATTTGTAATTGCTCACTTTTGGACCAAGCCTCTTACCTGGTAAATTGCTTTTAAGAATCGAACTGTGTATTATAATTATATATGCTAATAAGGCTTAGACTTAATAGTTTTGTGGGTAAGTTACATGTTCAGTGGGATTTGGCATTTAATTGATTTTTTGAAGAACCAGATGAAAAGTCATGTACAGTTTATTTTGTAGGTAATGATTATAATGACATTTTGGATGTTGCAGTGGTGGTCATTATCAAGATGCATTGCGCTGGTGTGAACTGGGCATAAGTTTCATAAAACGTCTTACATTGTTCAAATCAAGCTATGAAAATCAGGTATCTGATGACCGTACAAATGCTTACTTAGTTACTGTTGGATAGCTGGGTAAACTATGAACTGGTTTGCAGAGATGTAGTACTAGGTACTTGTACTCAAGTTGCACTCGAGTACAGTTTTTCAGTACTTGTACTTAGGGGCTAAGTACTTGTACTCAGTTTTTGGAATGCACGCATTTGTACTTGTACTTGGAGGCCAGGCACTTGTACTTGTACTTGAAGTATTGTGTACTTGCTACATCTCTGCTGGTTTGATGATGAAAAATTCAGGATAATAAGCCCTCTATCATTTATAGCTTTGCATTGTCTACCTATTTACGTTAATTTGTGAATCAATGGTTCCTGTAGTAAATTTGTTGCCGTAACCCAGATGACTTTAATATTGAGGTATTTATTGTGTGTCCAATGAGCTAGACTCAAGATCCAAGGTCCTTGTGGGTTTTATAAAAATCTTTTAAAGTCTTCTGTGAATATTTGTCAGTTTACTTCTGGCCACTCCCCTTCTCATCAAGCCCCTTGAACTTTGGTTGCAGCTATTGTCTCTGGTGCTCTTGAGTTGACCCAGATTTAAGACAGTGGCAGTTCATGGGCTCAATGTTTTTTCTTCAAAATTTCCTTCAGTGGAGTGATTATCAGATTTTTGCTAGGAAATATTAAAATGTTGCTGTACTCGTACAAGACTGTCCTTTGTAGATGATGACTGCTTATGGTGAGATACTGGCAAAGATTGATGCCCATAAATCACCTCATACCCAAAATGACGTCCCAACTCTATTAACCAAGAATGATATCTCGACTATAATATGCCAGCTTCCATGACAGAACTTTTAGATGAACACAATTCTCGAACCATTTACTCTTATACGGTGTTAATTAAACTGTTTTCGTGTTAGGCTTTGTGAATTTTTTCATCTGTTAAGAACACTTAATGATGACAGAGTAGGTTGTTTAAACTGCTGAGTTGTGTTGATAGTGTTGTAACATTACGGTGTCTGTTCTAGATTAATTGATGTCACTTGAAATTATTCATCTGTACCAGTAAAGTAAATTATGATTTTGTTGCACAAATTCTTTATTCTTTTGCAGCCAGGGGAATGTTGAAGTGAAAGTAGTAGCAATTCATTTTGAAATTTCAGTATTTACAAATATTCTAAAGTTATCAATTATATATATATATATATATATATATATATATATATATATATATATATATATATATATATATATATATATATATATATGTGTGTGCCTGTTGTATATATATATATATATATATATATATATATATATATATATATATATATATATATATATATATATATATATAAAATTAGCAACAGGAGCCTGTTGTAACAGTGTTGTTCAAAATGTAATATTCTTTATGTTGTCTTCATCAAAAAATTTGTTTGATTGCCCGTAGAAAGTCTTACTGTTCCATTTTTGCAGATGCCCAATAGAAGTATCAATTGTATCATAATTTACAAAATTCTATCTGTGTTGCCTTCTTTATAATATGGGTGATGGTACGCTAGATTTGAAGGCATTGAATGAAAATGTTGGCAACCTTACCCAATCCCTCCCCTCCCCATTTCAACTGCTGTCTTGGGTGCTTTCACACACACACACACACACACACACACACACACACACACATATATATATATATATATATATATATATATATATATACCGGTATATACAGAGGGTGGATTTGTGACCTGGAGCAGTGGGGGGGCATGTCGAGCTTGGGGATGTAGTTGTTGGGGAAATGTAGCAGTGGGGGATGTAGCAGTATGGGGGATGTAGTTGGGCAGTGGGGGGATTCCCGCCTTCCCCCCTACAAATCGTGCCCTGTATTTATACCATAATTATATCAAAGACTTGACTTTAATGCTGTGGTGTCACAATGTAAATATTTAGAAAACTAGTAAGATGACCAAATTCACCATATGAACAATACAATCTCCAATATACATTACGTACAAACAGTGTTTGGGGGACAAGATCTGAGTCTCCACACTTTGGGGGGGGGGATTTCCATTCCCCAGCCAACATATAAAAATTTTTCTTTGGGGGGAAATTTTAAAACTGGGGGGGGGGTAATTTTCCACCAGAGAAGGCCTAGAATAAACACTGCATACAAATTCATGTTTTAAATTTAATTACAGCTTGTTTAGATATATTTATAAGAGACTTGCATACATTTGGATAAAATATGATAATTGTATGGGTAATTTGTAATTAGTGGTCAACAATTGTTACTTGCAGTCACTCGTTTGACATTGACATTACTCTTTGAAATACTGTATGTATAATGTATTTCATACATGAAACAAAACAAAACAGATTCAACACATAGAAATTACCAGTGTTTATTCTAGACCTTCTCTGGTGTGAATTTCTCCACCAAAGTTTAAAATTCCCCAACATTTTTTAAATGTTGCATGGGGGATGAAAATTTCTCAACCCCAAAAAAAAAAAGTGTGAAGTGTTGGGGCTTTTATTTTTTTGGAGAGTGAAAAATGTAAGGATGACAATTTTTTGCTTGCCAGGGCATTCGAGAAGGGTAAAAAATATTAGGGAGTTCGGAAGGATGACTGACCTTTTTTTGCTTGTCGAGGTTTTTGGAGACTCAGACCTTGTCTCCCCAAAAACATTTAAAAATCCCCCCAATGTCAAGGTGGCTAGAATAAACACTGGCAAAGACACTTGTCATTGCTTGCGCCTCGGTATGTTGCAATCTCTTCAGAACTGTTGGTAGGGCGCCCCTACTTGACGTCTCGACCGAACCCATCTGTAGACGAAGTACAAGATGACACAAACTCCAAGTCCCAGGACAATCCCTCCTACAAAAGATGCTGCGTCAAATGATTTTCGCGATGGGCATGGAGTTGGCGTCGTTTTCACCGTAGGCGTTTGTTCAGTACCTTGGAATATAGATAGAAATTACATATACACTTTATGTTAGTCTGTAGACGTGAAAGTAGATTTAGTTGTGCTAGGGTCGTCCTGAAACTTGCTGCAATATTGTAGAGCCTAAGGAACGTGTGTTTCTGACGCCATAGGCAAGCGGTTCTATGGTTGCCTCCATTAAATGTAACACACTTATAACGCAATATTTCTATACAATTCGGGTCTAGACTACTGTAGTTGTGAAAATCGTGCAGAGATGAGACAATTTTTTTCAAGAGGGTGATAGAGGAGTGCCGATTAGCTTTATAACAGGCCGAGTCTGCAAAATTGCTCAAAAGCTTACGATTTGATTCTGATATCACTACATGTAACATTTTTGCGGCTTGGGCTCCGCCCAAACCTCGCTAGAAGAAAAGTCCAAAAGTCCTTGCTGGATCAGACTTATTTAGGTTAAATAAGTGTTGTTCAAATAAGCCATGTTCAAGTTCCATTCCAGCACAGTTTATTGTTGACTTAGAGGTTGACTATGCTATGGTCACTAATTGTAAAATATAGGCCCAAGCTAGTGGGCGCATTTAGGCCTATTCAGGACTTTGGTAATAACTCATTGATTTCCAGCCATCAGACGATTTCTTTAAAATGCTGCCAACGTATAATAGGAAAAATACACTTACAGTAAATTGTGATTTGTTTATATGCATTCACCTAAACAATCGGGGCTTCCGGTAGCAGGCCTATGTGAGCAACAGATTTCTTGCAATGCATTAAAATTTTACTGCATTACGGTAGGTTACCTACAGGGGCGTAGTGACGGGGGGGGGGTATATCGGTATATATACCCCCAAAATCAGTCTACCTTAAACTTTTTTATGTTATTTACATGTGGTTATATGTGGTTTATGTGGTTTATAGTTAAATTTATACTCACCCAAAATATTTATACCCTCCCAAATCAAATTCCTGGCTACGCCTCTGGCTACCTACCAGAAGTATGAACGGCTGACGTTACGGATCCAGTCGCTGCAGTTTCAGTGACCAGTTCTTTTGTCGTCTTTAGTTCGTCTGCTGTAGTCGTTTGTTTCTCTGCAGTTGATTGTGATGTGACAGAATGACCAGTTGATCCGACGCTAGTATGCGTCACTGCACTGGTCATCACACTTCTGTGTCCAGTTGTGACGACGGTGGCGTGAATTGTACTACTGGTCGCTACGAAGACGGACAGCTTACTAAGTATGTGACCCAGGATTATTTCTATAGGATTATAAATTGGGGGTGTCGGTAGGTTATATTTTGGGGGTCCATCCTTGCCGAAAAAGCCTGACAAGCAAAAATGCTCATAACAGGCTAAGATTTGGAGTGGTGTTTGGGGGGTCGGTCTCAAATTGAGGGGGGTTGTTGGGGAGGGGTGTTAGGGTGTGTGAAAATATCTCGGATGTGGCCATATCAGTTTCTAGCTAGTTACAGTACATTGTAGACTACAAGCCTATTAATATGCCGGCACTTATGCATGCTGTCGAGGTAATCGCACCGAACAAAAGTTACAAAACTAGCATAAACTTGCTCAACTACTGCATAATTAAATAGGCCTGCATGTAATATCTGTATAAGATTTTTTGGCACGAGCCCTTGGGAAAATATCACTGAGATACGAACTACGTGTATTAGGCCTATTCGCATGGGCGCAAAACATGGGGTGACGACGGGGACGGTCCCCCCAATAATTAGTAAGAGGGGGACAGAGTATCAATTATCCCACCCACCCATGTTTTGTGCCTTATGGTAAAATCTGGTAAAATCACTCATTGTGGATGACCTTTTTTGCTGAAGACTTTTGGGGGATGAAAGGGGTCTTACCTGACTTTATGAACGATTTTATCCCACCTCAATGTTGACGCCAGGTTTACGCCACTGCCAATTCGAAATGGATGCGGTTGGCGTGATTGTTAGTAATCGATAGGCTACATTCCTGGACGATTTGTAGGCAGTCACAAGGGACGTTGAATATGGGCCTATGTGTAAGTTTGGCAAACACGTTGGCTAGGCCTATATTCTTACGCAGAGATATTTTTACACCCCTAACACCCCACAACCCCCACCTCCCCCCCTTCCCCCAATCTGAGACCGACACCTCAAACACCCTCAACCTGAGTCAGAGATGATCTTTTTTCTTGTCAGACTTTTCGGAGGGACTCCTCCCAGTATGTACCGACTGCCCCGCCCGGGCAGTGCCCTCCAAATTTATAATCCCAGAAATAACCCTGGGCTCACGCCTTGGTAAAGTTTTGTGCCTTTTCTTTTGTTTATGTCTGTGACTACTAGGTTCTGTTTGTGTTGTGCTGTTTCTGCTTATTTCTGCTTAAGAATGAATAATAATAATAATTATTATTATTATGAACTTCTATAGCACCAGTTATAATACCCAATGGTATCAATCGATTGTAGCTAGGCTACTTCAAATCCATCCGCAAAAGACCAGGTCATTCCAGAGATCAGTCAGAGGGAAACAAAAAGACGGACTATGGAGGAAATGCTAATTGGAAGAGATGCGATTTAAGTCTGGATCTGAAAATACTCAATGAACTGCTTATTTTTCTTTTTATTTAGCCTAGCTGCCTTAGACCTATAAGTGCGAAATAGGCCTATTGAATAGGCCAGCGCACATTTTGAACAGACGCTATATAGTTCCCCAACAGTTAACGAACCATCGCTGACGTTCGATCCATGAACTCCGACACAGATCTTCAGCACTAATACCGGCAAAAGAATCGCCAAGATGTTCGCATCCATTTCCCACGTGTAGGCCCAATAAGCGAATCGTTATATCAACAATCATAAGATCAGCGACGAGCGTGGAATACCGTAAAGTCGTATCGGGAAATAACCAACGAGTATAAACGGCCAGCTAAAAGCATGTGATAGCTTCGACGTACCGTTTCAGTCTTCGAAGCCAGCCTGAGCACCGTTGGTTGGCCTAACTATACTGGGGCGCCCTTCACGTTTTCACTGCTATTTCCAACAGCGTGAGGCCCGCCTATATGCCCTCAGCATAAGCAAAGTCGATGGCTGAAGTTCATCGGGTCTCGATACCAACAGGCCTTTATTATACAAACGACTAAAAGTAAAACAAACTGCCACTTTGCGCCGCGCGCACCAAATTGGCCCTTAAAGAGTAGACGGGCATAGAACGCACGGGCGATTTTAATTTTAGACAGTTTTTTTAATGGAAACGCCAGAGGAATAGCGCACACACACCAGGGCCGTACGTAGCGACGGGGATATATCGGTAGGCCTATATATACCCCGAAACTCAGACAACCTATAAAGTTTTAATGTGTTTTTTGACATGAATTTTTGGGTCGACCGAAAATTTTTCACGGACTATATAGTCCAGGGTATTTTTTCGAAATTTGAGCGAAAATTTGTGGTGTCGTAGGGCTTTCATATTTGCACCGATTGAAGCCCAGTCAATGCCTAAAAAGAATCTGGACCCGCATTTGGGATATCTATCACTTTAAAGGCTTTTTTGTCTATAGGCCTACAATTTATAGCTATCATTATTATAATTGCAATATAGACACATTAATACGGTGGAAAGTGACGGCTTTTTCTAGTCCTCTGACATCAGTGGGGGCGCTTGAGGGTTCTAAAGCGAAATGTGAGCAATATATCGACATGAATTTTTGGTCGCCTGAAAATTTTTTCATGGACTATAGTCCAGGTATTTTTTCGAAATTTGAGCGAAAATTTGTGGCGTCGTAGGGCTTTCATATTTGCACCGATTGAAGCCCAGTCGATGCCTAAAAAGAATCTGGACCCGCATTTTGGATATTTATCACTTTAAAGGCTTTTTAAATCTATACAATTTATATCTACCATTATTATAATTGCAATATAGACACATTAATACGGTGGAAAGTGACGGCTTTTTCTAGTCCTCTGACATCAGTGGGGGGCGCTTGAGGGTTCTAAAGCGAAATGTGAGCAATTATCGACATGAATTTTTGGGTCGCCCGAAAATTTTTCATGGACTATAGTCCAGGGTAGTTTTTCGAAATTTGAGCGAAAATTTGTGGTGTCGTAGGGCTTTCATATTTGCACCGATTGAAGCCCAGTCGATGCCTAAAAAGAATCTGGACCCGCATTTTGGATATTTATCACTTTAAAGGCGTTTTAAATCTATACAATTTATATCTACCATTATTATAATTGCAATATAGACACATTAATACGGTGGAAAGTGACGGCTTTTTCTAGTCCTCTGACATCAGTGGGGGGCGCTTGAGGGTTCTAAAGCGAAATGTGAGCAATATATCGACATGAATTTTTGGGTCGCCCGAAAATTTTCATGGACTATAGTCCAGGGTATTTTTCGAAATTTGAGCGAAAATTTGTGGTGTCGTAGGGCTTTCATATTTGCACCGATTGAAGCCCAGTCGATGCCTAAAAAGAATCTGGACCCGCATTTTGGATATCTATCACTTTAAAGGCTTTTTAAATCTATACAATTTATATCTACCATTATTATAATTGCAATATAGACACATTAATACGGTGGAAAGTGACGGCTTTTTCTAGTCCTCTGACATCAGTGGGGGGCGCTTGAGGGTTTTAAAGCGAAATGTGAGCAATATATCGACATGAATTTTTGGGTCGCCCGAAAATTTTTCATGGACTATAGTCCAGGGTATTTTTCCGAAATTTGAGCGAAAATTTGTGGTGTCGTAGGGCTTTCATATTTGCACCGATTGAAGCCCAGTCGATGCCTAAAAAGAATCTGGACCCGCATTTTGGATATCTATCACTTTAAAGGCTTTTTAAATCTATACAATTTATATCTACCATTATTATAATTGCAATATAGACACATTAATACGGTGGAAAGTGACGGCTTTTTCTAGTCCTCTGACATCAGTGGGGGCGCTTGAGGGTTCTAAAGCGAAATGTGAGCAATTATCGACATGAATTTTTGGGTCGCCCGAAAATTTTTCATGGACTATAGTCCAGGGTATTTTTTCGAAATTTGAGCGAAAATTTGTGGTGTCGTAGGGCTTTCATATTTGCACCGATTGAAGCCCAGTCGATGCCTAAAAAGAATCTGGACCCGCATTTTGGATATTTATCACTTTAAAGGCTTTTTAAATCTATACAATTTATATCTACCATTATTATAATTGCAATATAGACACATTAATACGGTGGAAAGTGACGGCTTTTTCTAGTCCTCTGACATCAGTGGGGGGCGCTTGAGGGTTTTAAAGCGAAATGTGAGCAATATATCGACATGAATTTTTGGGTCGCCCGAAAATTTTTCATGGACTATAGTCCAGGTATTTTTTCGAAATTTGAGCGAAAATTTGTGGTGTCGTAGGGCTTTCATATTTGCACCGATTGAAGCCCAGTCGATGCCTAAAAAGAATCTGGACCCGCATTTTGGATATCTATCACTTTAAAGGCTTTTTAAATCTATACAATTTATATCTACCATTATTATAATTGCAATATAGACACATTAATACGGTGGAAAGTGACGGCTTTTTCTAGTCCTCTGACATCAGTGGGGGGCGCTTGAGGGTTCTAAAGCGAAATGTGAGCAATATATCGACATGAATTTTTGGGTCGCCCGAAAATTTTCATGGACTATAGTCCAGGGTATTTTTTCGAAATTTGAGCGAAAATTTGTGGTGTCGTATGGCTTTCATATTTGCACCGATTGAAGCCCAGTCGATGCCTAAAAAGAATCTGGACCCGCATTTTGGATATCTATCACTTTAAAGGCTTTTAAATCTATACAATTTATATCTACCATTATTATAATTGCAATATAGACACATTAATACGGTGGAAAGTGACGGCTTTTTCTAGTCCTCTGACATCAGTGGGGGGCGCTTGAGGGTTCTAAAGCGAAATGTGAGCAATATATCGACATGAATTTTTGGGTCGCCCGAAAATTTTTCATGGACTATAGTCCAGGGTATTTTTCGAAATTTGAGCGAAAATTTGTGGTGTCGTAGGGCTTTCATATTTGCACCGATTGAAGCCCAGTCGATGCCTAAAAAGAATCTGGACCCGCATTTTGGATATCTATCACTTTAAAGGCTTTTTAAATCTATACAATTTATATCTACCATTATTATAATTGCAATATAGACACATTAATACGGTGGAAAGTGACGGCTTTTTCTAGTCCTCTGACATCAGTGGGGGGCGCTTGAGGGTTCTAAAGCGAAATGTGAGCAATATATCGACATGAATTTTTGGGTCGCCCGAAAATTTTTCATGGACTATAGTCCAGGGTATTTTTTCGAAATTTGAGCGAAAATTTGTGGTGTCGTAGGGCTTTCATATTTGCACCGATTGAAGCCCAGTCGATGCCTAAAAAGAATCTGGACCCGCATTTGGGATATCTATCACTTTAAAGGCTTTTTAAATCTATACAATTTATATCTACCATTATTATAATTGCAATATAGACACATTAATACGGTGGAAAGTGACGGCTTTTTCTAGTCCTCTGACATCAGTGGGGGGCGCTTGAGGGTTCTAAAGCGAAATGTGAGCAATTATCGACATGAATTTTTGGGTCGCCTGAAAATTTTTCATGGACTATAGTCCAGGTATTTTTCGAAATTTGAGCGAAAATTTGTGGTGTCGTAGGGCTTTCATATTTGCACCGATTGAAGCCCAGTCGATGCCTAAAAAGAATCTGGACCCGCATTTTGGATATTTATCACTTTAAAGGCTTTTTAAATCTATACAATTTATATCTACCATTATTATAATTGCAATATAGACACATTAATACGGTGGAAAGTGACGGCTTTTTCTAGTCCTCTGACATCAGTGGGGGCGCTTGAGGGTTCTAAAGCGAAATGTGAGCAATATATCGACATGAATTTTTGGTCGCCCGAAAATTTTTCATGGACTATAGTCCAGGTATTTTTCGAAATTTGAGCGAAAATTTGTGGTGTCGTAGGGCTTTCATATTTGCACCGATTGAAGCCCAGTCGATGCCTAAAAAGAATCTGGACCCGCATTTTGGATATCTATCACTTTAAAGGCTTTTTAAATCTATACAATTTATATCTACCATTATTATAATTGCAATATAGACACATTAATACGGTGGAAAGTGACGGCTTTTTCTAGTCCTCTGACATCAGTGGGGGGCGCTTGAGGGTTCTAAAGCGAAATGTGAGCAATATATCGACATGAATTTTTGGGTCGCCCGAAAATTTTTCATGGACTATAGTCCAGGTATTTTTTCGAAATTTGAGCGAAAATTTGTGGTGTCGTAGGGCTTTCATATTTGCACCGATTGAAGCCCAGTCGATGCCTAAAAAGAATCTGGACCCGCATTTTGGATATCTATCACTTTAAAGGCTTTTTAAATCTATACAATTTATATCTACCATTATTATAATTGCAATATAGACACATTAATACGGTGGAAAGTGACGGCTTTTTCTAGTCCTCTGACATCAGTGGGGGGCGCTTGAGGGTTCTAAAGCGAAATGTGAGCAATATATCGACATGAATTTTTGGGTCGCCCGAAAATTTTTCATGGACTATAGTCCAGGGTATTTTTTCGAAATTTGAGCGAAAATTTGTGGTGTCGTAGGGCTTTCATATTTGCACCGATTGAAGCCCAGTCGATGCCTAAAAAGAATCTGGACCCGCATTTTGGATATCTATCACTTTAAAGGCTTTTTAAATCTATACAATTTATATCTACCATTATTATAATTGCAATATAGACACATTAATACGGTGGAAAGTGACGGCTTTTTCTAGTCCTCTGACATCAGTGGGGGGCGCTTGAGGGTTCTAAAGCAAAATGTGAGCAATATATCGACATGAATTTTTGGGTCGCCCGAAAATTTTTCATGGGTATTTCCAGGGTATTTTTTCGAAATTTGAGCGAAAATTTGTGGCGTCGTAGGGCTTTCATATTTGCACCGATTGAAGCCCAGTCGATGCCTAAAAAGAATCTGGACCCGCATTTTGGATATTTATCACTTTAAAGGCTTTTTAAATCTATACAATTTATATCTACCATTATTATAATTGCAATATAGACACATTAATACGGTGGAAAGTGACGGCTTTTTCTAGTCCTCTGACATCAGTGGGGGGCGCTTGAGGGTTCTAAAGCGAAATGTGAGCAATATATCGACATGAATTTTTGGGTCGCCCGAAAATTTTTCATGGACTATAGTCCAGGGTATTTTTTCGAAATTTGAGCGAAAATTTGTGGTGTCGTAGGGCTTTCATATTTGCACCGATTGAAGCCCAGTCGATGCCTAAAAGAATCTGGACCCGCATTTTGGATATTTATCACTTTAAAGGCTTTTTAAATCTATACAATTTATATCTACCATTATTATAATTGCAATATAGACACATTAATACGGTGGAAAGTGACGGCTTTTTCTAGTCCTCTGACATCAGTGGGGGCGCTTGAGGTTCTAAAGCGAAATGTGAGCAATTATCGACATGAATTTTTGGGTCGCCCGAAAATTTTTCATGGACTATAGTCCAGGGTATTTTTTCGAAATTTGAGCGAAAATTTGTGGTGTCGTAGGGCTTTCATATTTGCACCGATTGAAGCCCAGTCGATGCCTAAAAAGAATCTGGACCCGCATTTTGGATATCTATCACTTTAAAGGCTTTTTAAATCTATACAATTTATATCTACCATTATTATAATTGCAATATAGACACATTAATACGGTGGAAAGTGACGGCTTTTTCTAGTCCTCTGACATCAGTGGGGGCGCTTGAGGGTTCTAAAGCGAAATGTGAGCAATATATCGACATGAATTTTTGGGTCGCCCGAAAATTTTTCATGGACTATAGTCCAGGGTATTTTTTCGAAATTTGAGCGAAAATTTGTGGTGTCGTAGGGCTTTCATATTTGCACCGATTGAAGCCCAGTCGATGCCTAAAAAGAATCTGGACCCGCATTTTGGATATCTATCACTTTAAAGGCTTTTTAAATCTATACAATTTATATCTACCATTATTATAATTGCAATATAGACACATTAATACGGTGGAAAGTGACGGCTTTTTCTAGTCCTCTGACATCAGTGGGGGGGCGCTTGAGGGTTCTAAAGCGAAATGTGAGCAATTATCGACATGAATTTTTGGGTCGCCCGAAAATTTTTCATGGACTATAGTCCAGGGTATTTTTTCGAAATTTGAGCGAAAATTTGTGGTGTCGTAGGGCTTTCATATTTGCACCGATTGAAGCCCAGTCGATGCCTAAAAAGAATCTGGACCCGCATTTTGGATATTTATCACTTTAAAGGCTTTTTAAATCTATACAATTTATATCTACCATTATTATAATTGCAATATAGACACATTAATACGGTGGAAAGTGACGGCTTTTTCTAGTCCTCTGACATCAGTGGGGGGCGCTTGAGGGTTCTAAAGCGAAATGTGAGCAATATATCGACATGAATTTTTGGGTCGCCCGAAAATTTTTCATGGACTATAGTCCAGGGTATTTTTCGAAATTTGAGCGAAAATTTGTGGTGTCGTAGGGCTTTCATATTTGCACCGATTGAAGCCCAGTCGATGCCTAAAAAAGAATCTGGACCCGCATTTTGGATATTTATCACTTTAAAGGCTTTTTAAATCTATACAATTTATATCTACCATTATTATAATTGCAATATAGACACATTAATACGGTGGAAAGTGACGGCTTTTTCTAGTCCTCTGACATCAGTGGGGGGCGCTTGAGGGTTCTAAAGCAAAATGTGAGCAATATATCGACATGAATTTTTGGGTCGCCCGAAAATTTTCATGGACTATAGTCCAGGGTATTTTTTCGAAATTTGAGCGAAAATTTGTGGCGTCGTAGGGCTTTCATATTTGCACCGATTGAAGCCCAGTCGATGCCTAAAAGAATCTGGACCCGCATTTTGGATATCTATCACTTTAAAGGCTTTTTAAATCTATACAATTTATATCTACCATTATTATAATTGCAATATAGACACATTAATACGGTGGAAAGTGACGGCTTTTTCTAGTCCTCTGACATCAGTGGGGGCGCTTGAGGGTTCTAAAGCGAAATGTGAGCAATATATCGACATGAATTTTGGGTCGCCCGAAAATTTTCATGGACTATAGTCCAGGGTATTTTTTCGAAATTTGAGCGAAAATTTGTGGCGTCGTAGGGCTTTCATATTTGCACCGATTGAAGCCCAGTCGATGCCTAAAAGAATCTGGACCCGCATTTTGGATATTTATCACTTTAAAGGCTTTTTAAATCTATACAATTTATATCTACCATTATTATAATTGCAATATAGACACATTAATACGGTGGAAAGTGACGGCTTTTTCTAGTCCTCTGACATCAGTGGGGGCGCTTGAGGGTTCTAAAGCAAAATGTGAGCAATATATCGACATGAATTTTTGGGTCGCCCGAAAATTTTTCATGGACTATAGTCCAGGTATTTTTCGAAATTTGAGCGAAAATTTGTGGCGTCGTAGGGCTTTCATATTTGCACCGATTGAAGCCCAGTCGATGCCTAAAAAGAATCTGGACCCGCATTTTGGATATTTATCACTTTAAAGGCTTTTAAATCTATACAATTTATATCTACCATTATTATAATTGCAAAATAGACACATTAATACGGTGGAAAGTGACGGCTTTTTCTAGTCCTCTGACATCAGTGGGGGACGCTTGAGGGTTCTAAAGCGAAATGTGAGCAATATATCGACATGAATTTTTGGGTCGCCCGAAAATTTTTCATGGACTATAGTCCAGGGTATTTTTTCGAAATTTGAGCGAAAATTTGTGGTGTCGTAGGGCTTTCATATTTGCACCGATTGAAGCCCAGTCGATGCCTAAAAAGAATCTGGACCCGCATTTTGGATATTTATCACTTTAAAGGCTTTTTAAATCTATACAATTTATATCTACCATTATTATAATTGCAATATAGACACATTAATACGGTGGAAAGTGACGGCTTTTTCTAGTCCTCTGACACCAGTGGGGGCGCTTGAGGGTTCTAAAGCGAAATGTGAGCAATATATCGACATGAATTTTTGGGTCGCCCGAAAATTTTTCATGGACTATATATAGTCCAGGGTATTTTTTCGAAATTTGAGCGAAAATTTGTGGTGTCGTAGGGCTTTCATATTTGCACCGATTGAAGCCTAGTCGATGCCTAAAAAGAATCTGGACCCGCATTTGGGATATCTATCACTTTAAAGGCTTTTTAAATCTATACAATTTATATCTACCATTATTATAATTGCAATATAGACACATTAATACGGTGGAAAGTGACGGCTTTTTCTAGTCCTCTGACATCAGTGGGGGGCGCTTGAGGGTTCTAAAGCGAAATGTGAGCAATATATCGACATGAATTTTTGGGTCGCCCGAAAATTTTTCATGGACTATAGTCCAGGGTATTTTTTCGAAATTTGAGCGAAAATTTGTGGCGTCGTAGGGCTTTCATATTTGCACCGATTGAAGCCCAGTCGATGCCTAAAAAGAATCTGGACCCGCATTTTGGATATTTATCACTTTAAAGGCTTTTTAAATCTATACAATTTATATCTACCATTATTATAATTGCAATATAGACACATTAATACGGTGGAAAGTGACGGCTTTTTCTAGTCCTCTGACATCAGTGGGGGGCGCTTGAGGGTTCTAAAGCGAAATGTGAGCAATATATCGACATGAATTTTTGGGTCGCCCCAAAATTTTTCATGGACTGTCTTTATGTCCAGGGTATTTATCGACATATATATCGACATGAATTTTTGGGTCGCCCGATTATAATTGCCAATATAGACACATTAATACGGTGGAAAGTGACGCCTTTTTCTTTTCACACCTTTTTGATTGTTTTTTGCCATTTGAAAGAGAATAGGTTTTTGAAAGATTGCGTACAGTGTCGTTTCAAATGGCTCACGAATTTTTGTGGCACTTCAAATGCTCTAGAATAAAATTGTGACAGAATATATTGGCAATTCTACAATTTGACGCAATGAAGATGGAGACACTAGAAATGAGGTTGTAATTCGTTTCATCACTCCACTCAATTTTTTTACATTAACTCAGTTGCAGCAATCAAGTCAACTATAAAATACATATTGTAGAGGCGCTATACAAATTATATTCTCCGACTTTGGTAAGGTTTTAGCCTATGGTTAAACCATGTACAAGCAACACACTTTATTAGTTTCAACATAAAAATGAATGCAAAAGGAATATGAGAATGATAGTACATGTAGCTAGGGCCTAAGAATTGTTCAGCTCTACATATGGCTTGAAACTGATCTAGGGTGTATGTGATTGTTCCATCTGCTTTTTAATTTCTTCACCAAACAAACAGTTTTGCACTTTATGTCTTGAAGTTTGTCCGAAGCTTATCAGGAATATAAAATTCTTTAGTTCCAGGATTGCTAAAATTAAAACAAAATTTCACTCAAACAGGATATAAACTTAGAATTTATCACAGTTATTGGCAGACAGCCCGTTGATAATACTGCAATACACAAAACAGTTATTCATATATTTGAATTAATGATCAGGCAACTAATCTTCTACACAGGAGTAGAGAGTTTGCCAATTAATGGCTGGCAAGCAGGACATACAATTCCAAACTCAAGTGAACAGGAAGAAAGAGCAAAAATTGATCGATGACCTTATTACAATTATAAACAAACTCCTATGCAGAACAGATTGGTGAAACAAGCCCTTTATTTGTATAAATAGAAAATTTTCATATATTAATAGGCATTTGCAGTTAAATATTGGGACATTAAGGCTTGTACAGTTGTATATCACACAGCCCCGTCAAAGTACAGACAGTATGTATTAATTGAATTAGGAATTTACCATGATGCAAACTCAGCATGGCCGGTTGTCATGTTCTCTTTTGCGTGGAGCCGAACGAAGAATGCTGTCGACCCTGAGGATCATCTCGGCCGCTTCAGAGCCACTGACGAGCACCTGCTGTTTGACTCGGAATGACTCGGTAATGCCGAGAGCAACCATGTCGGCCACCTCTCCCTTCTCCATGTCTAAGGAAATTATTGAATAATTCCTTTTTCAAATGCCACTATGCAGGGTTATTTCTAGGATTAACAATTTGGGGGTTGTCGATATATTTAGGGGGCCCCTACCGAAAAAAGCCTGACAAGCATAAAAAGTCATCCCAGGCTCAGATTGGGGAGGGGGAGATGAATCAGTCTCAGATGGGGGTGGGGGGGTGTAAAAATATCCCTGCCAATATGAAACACCAACTAACAGCAGAGAGTCAACTGAAAACTGTTCAACAATTACCAACAATTACAAGTCAGTACAAATCATATTTTGCATCAGTACAAACTGATCACAGGAACTTTACACCTCATTAACATTTGCAACATACTGTTGGTCCAGTTTCAATTTTCATCTTATTGCAAGATAAAATATCCGAACCTTAGAAACACAGCTATACTAATCAGACGAACGTCACAAACCAAGGCCATAACGGATTTTATCATCTGTGTGGGCCGCTCGTAACTGAGACACAAGCTCTGCGCTGTCAAATCCACCGTTGTCAGCAATGAATGTGGGCAGCTGAAACGGTACAATGAGATAAACACATCTGTCAAAAATCAATTAAAATGATTGTTCATTTAAACTAAAATTTTAAAAAACTAGAATGTCTTGTCATCTAGACAACATACTGAATGCTGGCAGCACAATAATCCAGATTGTTTGTGCAAATTCTACTGATTACCGGTAAGTTAGGTATACTGTACAATGTGGGGCTTTTAGCAGTCATCAATCAACATTGCCAACAAAATTTCTAAATCAGATTAAGCAATCAGGTAAAAGTAGGAATTATTTGTGAAAATTCACTTGATTTTCAACGGCATATGGCTAGATGTTCAGGTTTAGAGTATCAGTTTGAGCCAACTTGCCAATGTGATTTTAATATGCATATATTTCCTACATATTATTATTATTATTATTATTATTATTATTATTATTATTATTATTATTATCATTATTAAATTGACAATTTCCTGTGCAACATATTACAATATGTCAGGAGCAAGGGCACATTACAGAGTCCCAACAAATAAAATTAAGAAACAGTAATCATATTAATTTATATTTAAATTTATTTCCTTGACAAAGAAAAATGATACAACCATTCTAAGAGCCTTAGCATAAGCCTCGACTGCTACAGCTTCTTTGCCCGGTGTTCTGGCAGCCAGTTTGCTGACAGCGTTGGCCATCAGCATCTCTGAGGCACCTACAGAGACAGCCAACAGTGCATACCTGAACCGCAACATAATATTTTCAACATTTCAAATGCAATGAAAACACTCGGACTGCAAGACAAAATTCTTTTCTATCAAGAAGATCCATTTGATACATTTATATTATTATTATTATTATTATTATTATTATTATTATTATTATTCAAAGATCTTTCAAGGCAGCTACAAATAATCAGACCTGTTGAACCTGCACAAAAACAAATTACAATTGGAAGTCGTACACGTGAAACAATAAAATCACAAAGAAGACTGTCTAAATGCAGTTACAAACCTCCACCGAAAACTGTTCTGGTCTCTTTTACTGTCTGCGACATAACGCACAAAGCGTCGTGCAGCGACCGCTCGGCCTCGTCAAGTATCTGTTGGGTGGCACCACGCAGCACAATGGTACAAGCCTCACCCATGGCCACTCCTATGAAAAATCAATTCATCTCAGCACATCCTTAAATGAGGTTCATGTCAGGAAAGAAGTAAAAAGAAGCGTCAATATAGTTGTTGTAGTTGTCACGATCTTTTTGCCATTTTGAACATACAATCTGTCATGATTTTTGAGAGAGGCAACGACCTTTTTTTGCTAGTCAGGTTTTTCCTGAGATTGAGCATTTTTTTAAAGTTCAGGGGGCGCCATCAGTATCTTTTGTCCCCAGACGCCAGACACCCTAGCTACGCCCCTACCATCAAGACACCTAAAGCAATCATTACATTAAGAATATCTAGCATTAATCAAGACTAATATATGAAAGCATTAAACCTAATTCAATATGAATTAACATGAAATAATGAGAGGCCTTATTACAGATAAGAAAACTCAAATTATTGCCTTTCTTCAAAAACACAATCCAGTAAAGGCAGAGTAAAAACTGAGCCTGGTTGTAATGCCTGTAGTGTATATATAGTCTGACAATTCAACACTATTCAAGCCAGTGAAATATTAGAAACCTGAGAACTTAATGAGCCTGTCTTCTCCAATAATGATTTCCTCGATCAGAGCACATCGGCCAATCTTTACAAATTCCGGAAGGTCGAACGTGGACACAATTTCTCCTCCTGATAGAAAATTCATCCAATTACACAAATATTTCTTAACTGCATCATACAAACTATTTAACTTAAAGCATGACCTACATTTCTGTGCATATGCAGATGACCACCAAATATATTCAAGTTGTCCAAAAGAATAACGTTCAGAAATGGCTCAAACTATCTGGGTTCTTTGTCATCCTTGAACAAAAAATTGAAAGCCATCTGTACCAAATAAAAAATGTTATCAGATTAAATTTCAATTGAATTTTATTTTTTCCTAATGTCTTAGTCTGATTATCAATTTCTTCATAGCATGTACTGTACTACACTCTTGCTTTCTCACATCAAGCAGTCAAGTAAGTGCTAAACAACACATTAAACTGAGAGTATAATGATGATGATGATGATGATGATGATGATGATGATGATGATGATGATGATAATGATGATTTAGAATTCATTCCCAAATACTAAACTCCATTTTCGACTATAGAATATGGATTTTAGACCACAAAACAACTTCAACAAATTGTACCTGTAACGAGCGCTAGTCGTTCAACTCCCTCAAAGTCAGCATGTTCAATGGCCATTACTCCAGCATCAGCAAACAACTGCTCCGGATAATTGTAAATCAACTGTCTAAAAACAGACAATAAAATTATTCGAAACAATTATCACCAAAGTCTACTATCATGAACATTCAACTGACATCACTAGAAATATGATAAAATGCAATACTAATGCCACACTTAAATCACTGATAAACATATTAAAATCAATCGTTCCAAGCTCTTCATTTATATTAAACAGAATTTCACCATCTTTCTCTTAAAACCCCTTAATCGTGTATTTAACTGTAACTCAATGTAAAATGGACGGATATATCCAGGGATCCCCAGTTAAGGGGTTAAGAAAAGTATCAGAATTTTAAAATCCTATTTCAATATCTGCATTTTCAAATTAAACATGCTAAGACTCATTGCATCTAAAACATTAGCAGCAAATATAAACCAAAGGTCCATAAAGTGAATGACACATCATCGAGAAAATGCTAAATTGTGATGAAAGTGTTGTGAACCTGTTGATAAAAACATTAATGTCATGCTTCAGGATTCTCTCCACTTTTGCCTTCATCTTCTCTTTCTCGGCCAATTCTAGTTCTGCCACCTTCGACACAGCATCCACGCGCACACGAGCGGCATAGATCTGCAAATGTACAAGAACACAAAATCCGCATAAAATACTCGTCAAAATTCAAGAAAATAATTTGCCCTCTTCACAATGCAGCACAAAAAAGCCTCTTGCCAAAAAAACATCAACGATATCTTGTAATTTCTAAATTGTTTTGTGAAAATGATATTCTATTCAATGAAACTCATATTTTATTTCAATTGAAAAAGACCACCGCTTGCAAACACAACTGCTCCCTAATAATAGCACGTTAACTCTTCAGATACCATATACCTGTACCATTCTGGGTAAGCAGGCCTTTTCATTGGTCAGACCTACAGTGTGGAATTCACTTTCAGCTCTGGAGAATCCCTCTGGACATTTAGATCACAGTTCAAAACTTAACCTGTTCTCCACATCCTATGTACCACAACTGGAATCAGACTTATTGGAAATGACCTGGAGATCATGACCCAACTTCAAAGTGACCACCAAATGATGCCAAATGCATGACTAAAATCATGCATTTGGCATTTTTAGTTAGTTTTAGTTGGCATCTTTGGTATTTGGTAAGTTATTTAGTAATTAATTATCAAACTGCCAGCTAATTACAGCAAACATAATAGCGTAAAATGACTGCACAGAGGGAACAACAATAATAATCAATAAATAACGATGACAAAAGATTAATTATCAACAGACAGACCTTAATCTTGTCTGCATCCATCGGAGTGTTGGCAATCAGTATGCGTGCATTTTCTATTCTCTTCGGCTGGTTTATTCCGACCTTTTTATCGAGCAAAAATCCTAAAAACCATCACAAAAGATGCCACTGCAAAAGACTGCCTAAAACAACTAAATTGTTTTACTGAATATATGCTCAAAAATGGCACGAATACACCACAACAGCAGGATCACCAACCCAAGCAGGACCAGCAATTTCATTTACTGAATCCAATTTTTTCCCCACTGACCTTCATCCAAATACGAATCCTGAAGACCGCCCCCAAGTTTCTTGATGACCTGAATAGCATCCAGGTTTCCACTTCCCTTTTTAATAAAAACAAAAACCCTAAATACTAAAAGATTTCATACCAATGCATGCTATGCAATCTTTGCAATCTTTGCGCCAATGTATGAACTTATAATGCTAACTATGACGCAGGAAAATGGACACAAAGACAAAGGCAAATCCTGTAAACAAAACGCTTGTCGACTGGCTCAAACTTTGTACAATATTACAAAACAACAAAAAGAAACATCTTTCTTATCACTGCTACTATAATATCCATTAACAAGGGTATATATATAAATAAAAATATAAATAAATACACACACACACAGACGCACATGCACACACACACACACACATATTGTAAACACCTTGAGTCTGAGGACAGCATCAACAGCCAGTTTGGCAAAGTGATCTTTATACTGCATCAAAATTTTTGAACTGAGCGTTGTTCGAGCGATGTTCAGTAGATCTTCTCGAAATTTAACTAGATCGTTACTGCAACACATTCATATGGAAAATTCAAATCACAAATACAAGACATTCAAAGCTTAAGGGTGGTTAGGTTGTTTTCGAAAGATTGTCCAGACCATTAGCTAGGGTTGCTGCCATATGTAAGAACACGTGGCCATAAAATTCACCCACAAAAATTGTACTTGGCCAACAATCTGGATGAGATCAACGAAAACGTCTTGCTGCTATTTAGCGAATGTTGAACTTTGCAAGACTCAGAATATATATAAATATATTGGTCTCCTTTAAAATGTAGCTGTTATTCTGAAAGAAAAAACTTCCATAGCTTCCTGGCCGGTTTTCTAACAGGAGACCCCACAAGCAAAATCTCCACGTTAAATTTTAAAATCCACTGACTGACTTTATATAGCAACTTGAATGAATGTATGCCATATCAGATTTACTGCTGGCATCTACAAGATATAGGATTCTACAGCAGAGCTCACCCGTGATCCACAGAAGAAGCCTCGAGGGCTTTTCGAGCCTCTGCGGTTGCTTTACGCCATCCAGCAACTATCGTTTGCGGATGAATTTTCTGGCCAATGAGAATCTCAGCTTCCTACAGAACCAAAACCCCCAACCTATAAGCAGCGAAGTACTGACAATATATAAATGGCTCCATAACAAACTGCTCCGTGAACATCATCCTGCCTTCGAAAGAAAACAACCAATCATAAATTAAGTTATAATACACATATGCACAGCCTGTAGACACAGCCAGGTCTTCTGCAATCAGAATCAAAATTTTTTAAAAACAGAATCATAGATGAATGCTATAATTATAGCAAAATATTAGAATACCTTAAGCAATTCACAAGCAAAGACAACAACAGAAGTTGTTCCATCCCCAACTTCATCATCCTGAACTTTAGAAATGTCTGAAAAACACCCAATGATTTACGTAAAATAAACAGCAACCAGCCGCATAATCATACACAATGGGCATAGTCACACCTATTAAATCCTCCAAATTTTGCATCCTTTGCAACCCTCGCTCCAATCAGTATCAAGTTCTTGACTCATCAGTACTCTTCCAAAAATACTAAGAAGAATTATTACACATGCAGAAGATTCTGTCACGTCACAATCAACAACAAATTCTCACCGACGAGAACTTTAGCAGCTGGATTATCTACGCCGATCGACTTGAGAATTGTGGCCCCATCGTTGGTCACCTGAATGCTGTCATTTCTTCCACTCGACTGCAGGATCTTGTCCTTTGCAAACAAAACAATAATAGAAAAATATTCAATTGTCACCAGCTTGACTTTCAAAAGTCACAAAAATATATATAAAAAATCCACAAAAACCACAAGGTTTGGACTTCTTTAAAAGAATCACAAATTCAACCAAATTTCCAGTTCATTTTCATGCTCATTACAAAAAAAAGACTGTCAACCAGCTTTCAAAAATATTTATTCATTTAATTATTGCCAAAATTGATGACAAATAATTATTAATCAACTGATGTGTTAATGAGTGATGATAAGGGAAGCTGACATGCCATTAGTTGACACTGCATCAGACTGATGTTACTATATAAACTCAGTATTCTTATGCACTTATTTTCAAATTGCATACAAAGATTCACAGTATTATACTAGCTTACAATATGCATGTCTGTAAGTATCTATCAACCAACAGTACCTAGTACAAGTTAATGTAATGTACAGATGCAAGCTTTGATTCAATCCCCTGTATTAATTTTTGGAAGTGCAAACAGCTACAGAGTATCACCGGGCATGTATTTTCTGTCTTACACAGAAATATTACAACTCTTATACAAATATATTTGTTGTAATCCTGTAACCATGATCAATTAAGTTTTAATTTGTTTAAAAGATCTCAGCAGCAACAACTTGTGCTGCTTATCTGGAAGACGACAGGTTCAACCCAACAATTATACAGCATAGTCACATAGTAACCAGAAATAACCTTCAACATGAAATAGCAGAGACTCACCATCCCTTTGGGACCAAGAGTACTTTTAATCAGATCACCAATTGCTATAGCTCCAATGAATGATGACTAAACACAAACAGTTAAAATTATATAAACTGTTTGCAACAAATCAAAAAAGAGCTTTTATGCCAATTTTCTGTACACCTTTATTAGCCCACAAATTTTAGGCTTTGAAAAAAAACATCTGCGACCATCCTGAACCACATTTGAATTTAACTGAAATACAAATTAACAAAGTAGTATAAAAAGTTCACTGATTTTAGAAAGTGCTCGGCCTTGGAATACTGCAGAGGAAGATGTTTAGTTAGTTTTGAGAGCTTCGTTTAAAAGAGGTAATTAGATATCTGTTAAAAGAATAATAGCACAGCAAATTCACACAACTATATAAGGCAAACATATTTTAATTCACCATTCTAGCAATCTCAGCTTTCTCTTCCTCTGCCCCATAGCTGAGGACTTGCACTGGGTTCAGTGATAAAGCCTAAAGTAGACAACATTCATCATCAGTCAAATTTTTTTACACTAGTCATTCACCATATAGTCAATTACAAACATAACAGTGGCACAGCTCAACTATCATTGGTGCAGTGGATGGGACACACATTAATATCTTGACTTCCTGGAATGTGCCACCAACCAACAATGGTGAAGCCGGTGGAGTATGTAGTGACAGCCATTCAAATGGGTGGTTGGAAATAAAATTTGCCGCAGACTGAGCCTAGAGAAGCACAAGAATTCTCATCTTCAGCACATTTAACTCTAGCATGAGTGATTTGCAATGGTGATTCACCTCTAAGTACTGAACTATACTGCTAACAAAATATTTGCAAAATATTAGTTCTTTAAATTCATAAAATATTAGTTCTTTTAAAATGTCAACAGGATGATCTCTAAAGGGGCTATGACATTTCATGCAAATTTACTATCTGATAACAGCAGATCTCAACATTAAGCCAATTTGGTCACGTTCCAGTTTTCCGGATTACCACAAGAGAAGGGCGAATCATTAATGCTCCGATGGTAAAACGTCTAGCAATCAAAGACATGACCTCTACAACTGTTACTCTGAAGCGACCATAAACTGACGCTAAATGTGTTATTATAACGGCGCTAAATAAGTTTATGACTGAATACTACTACTACTACTACTACTACTACTACTACTACTACTACTACTACTACTACTACTACTACTACTACTACTAATAATAATAATAATAATAATAATAATAATAATAATAATAATAAATAGGTTGAGTGGTTCGGTTGGAACTGTCCTGTGTGAAATCACTGTTAGTTCTCCATCTGGATTTTCACAGATTGAATGATCTCGAACCATGCTGCTCCTCGCCATGACAATACATAATCGCCGACAATGACTATCGTTTCACCGCATCAAAACACATAGAATCACAAAAAGAATCATCGATCGCCGATCAATAGATCGATATCCGTTAATAAAAGAGCAATCGAGCTCCTTACCATTTGAGAAACGGCGTAGATGAATTGTTTATCTCCGGTTAAAATGAAATCGCTGCTAAGCACGCTCTCGACTCACTCCGTAGTCAACGCCCCAAGCCACCAACAACCAAATATCGCACCAGCATATAAGCCCATCGATACCACAGTAGATAAGAATGTCTAGTAGCAGATACTGTAGCTAACGCCCTGCTAGTAGCCTAAGACTTATGCTACTAGCAAGGCGTCTGATCAGAGCCCTAAGATATTCACACCCTGCAGACTCCATTTTCACACCAAGTATGAATGACGACGAACCTACCTACCTACCTATCAGTGGCGGCTCCACCGTATGAATGTGCCCAACACCATTGAGAGCCTGGATGGCCCCCAGTGCCCCCCAAATTGGGACCCTATACCTATAAAACAATGCACTACTATACATTAAATCAACAAATGGTTGGCCCCTCATGATTACAGTAAATGACTTGCCACCCTTTTCAACAGCCCCCACTTGCCAACCAAATTCTTGACCCTAGATGCTGTGACTGCAAGAACTAATTTTTTCATATTGCGGATTTTATTCAAAGTGCTGTAAAGTTCAGGACTCAGTGCCATGGACCAGTGCAAATAATCCCACAAAACAGTGTTTTTCCATCAAAAAAGCACCAGGTCTGTCATCCACAAAAAGGAGTAAAGTGCTGGATGGCACCCCCAGACCCCCATGCTAGCCTACCCAAATATTAAACTCTAAATCCTCCTATGCTACCTACCTACCTACCTATCAAAACAATAAACACTAGTCTATTGCACTAGTCTATCTCATATCTTAAGGTGCAGGGGCAAATCTAAGAGAAGTGTGCTCCTCTCATTTTGAAGTACAGTAAATGACTAAATAAGCTAGCGAGTCTTTTCTGAATGCAGCGGTGGTCACACTTTCAAGCAGGCAACGAAGATAGAATGACAACCACACCAAATTATTGACCCCTAGTGTGATGCTGTGACCAAACAGTCAAGCACCAATTTTTTCCAGATTGTACATTGTACAAGTTAGAATTGGTGTCAGTGTTTTCATATTTATTATCAGTAATCATGGACTCAGTGCTGTAAAGTTCATGGACTCAGTGCTGTAAAGTATCTAAATAGTATTTAAATACTAAAGTATTTGAGACTTTGAGACTTTATTTGCAATTCAAGAAAACATTGTTAAACGTGCTTAGTACACACATCCTTTCAAAAAAGCATGACATATACATCATTTTCTAAATGCTTAATACGGTACATATGTCATCTACAAAAAGGAGTAAGAAGATACAAGATTATGGTACTTAAATACTTCACACAGTTGTATTTAGTATTTGGTGGTTTCTAAATACAGTACTTGAAGCTCATCATTGACACCAAATGCTAGAATTTAATGGCTTGGTTTTTGTGGAAACTTGTAAAAATATACTGAAATATTAACATCATCAGCTTAAATTTAATCAATAAGGGGTTGTCCATTAATTACGTCAACAATTTAGGGGGAGGGCTTTGAGAAAGTTAGACAGTTGTTGACAGGGGGGGTCAAGAGAAGTTGACATCAACAATTTCACTTTTTACAAATACTGTAATCAAAAAATAGGAAATTTCATGGAATACTACTTACTACAATGGAAAAAAGCATGGCAAAAAAGGTCATAACCAAACCACCACATTCTGACACTCGATGAACAAAACAGGAAAAATGGTCATTGCCGTAAAAAATAATAACCTTGTTATTGGGACCTGTCATTGATCTTGGGGGGAGTTTTTGACGTAATTATAGGGGGAACTGAAAGTTGATGGTTGTTGACATTCTGATCTTGGGAGGGGGCCTCAAAAATTGCCTCTTTTGGCTTTTTGGAGGACAAAATATTGTTGACATAATTAATGGACAGCCCCTAACTCAGTCATCCACATTCATTTATATAACAGTCCAGTATAGCATATAATAATAAAACTAGGATGGCATGTTGCAATGTTTGAACACAAGCAGTAAGGTATCAACAAAGTATTTGAAAAAGTATTTGAAATTTTTGTGACAGTTCTCAAAAAACCTTAAGCATTTGGGAAGTATTTAAATACTTTGATCTGAGTACATGTATTTGTTACTACAAACACTGTACAAGCTCTATATATACAGACCTTTTATACTTATTATTTGGTGCTAGATGGCACTATGCATACAACAGTGAAACAATCTGTGAATTAATACTGTACGTGCAATAACCTTAATCCAATAAATTTGCATTATATTAAAAATTATGAGAAAAATTTACAGATTTCACACAAGTTAACCAGTCTGCATTTTGGAATTTTTTCAAAATCAGGCAAAAAGAAAATCCATTAATATGAGAATTTACACCAAGGCAAGGTCAAGACCAGAGCAGAAATAAGGATAGCAATTGTCTGTGCTTTACTTTGTTTTTAAGGAAAACAAGGCCTAGAAATAATAGCATTGTTCTATAGTATATCATTACTGAAACAGATTTCTTTCAATGCCTCTCACCACCAATACCATAATCACATCACTTTAAAAATAAAACATGAATGCAGCTATCACAGTCAACGTAAATTCAAGTACACGGCTTCACTATTCCTAGTGTTTGAAAACCATTTGAATTGAGGCCGAGAAAAGGAACTTTGGTGTCGCTCTAACACGTGAAAAAAGTGAGCATAACATAACACATGAAATATAATAATAGCCTGTCAACACAGTAAACAGTTTTGGTGCTAAAACGTTTCAAACTTTCACACAACTTCCAATTAATTACCAACAAGAATGTTGACAGGTACTTAGAAAATGCCCCATGTTTTAGTCATCATGTCAAAAACTATATATATTCTGCCCATTGATAACTAAACTGCAGTCACTCAAATAATTAACCAATACCAAGTCCAATTGATCAGATGTACGCCTGCCATCCCGGAAACAATCGACATAAGTTCTTTGGATCTGTCGCTTCCTGAATCAGGTGATTCACTTGGCCACTGATGCTCAGCTGGACGTCATTTTCCATGCCGTGAAGTTTCTGCTTCAGCCTTAGCAGGACACGTTTAGCAACCTTATTAACGTTATCTTGATGATCACCTAAACCAGAAACAAGTAAAAAAACTGAGTGACAAAGAACTATGAATTACCGCAAATGCTATTTATGTTAACAAGGATTCAACCCACAAGGTCAGGGACAAGGATTCAATCCATAAGGACAGGAACAAGGATTTGAACCCACAAGGACAGGAACAAGGATTCAATCCACAAGGACCAACATCTTAAGAACAATAAAAATTATTAACAAAGATGGCAAGTCAAATAAGAGCATTCACATGAGAAAAACATTGAATTCTGCATAATCACGTGACACTGTCAGTGAAGCAAGATCAGAGTGAGTAAATATCTAAATGCCCTTCAGCAAGCAACTCTTTTGAACTCAGCATATTATAACCTGTCAATGAATCTGCCACCTTTTAAACTTAGATTAAAAAATTTTTAAAGGACCGAGTCACAAGGACCAGAAGGGCAAGGACGCCTAACGCTTAAACTGCCGTAACCAAGTATACTCGATCACATTAATAATGATAATAATAATAATAATAATAATAATAATAATAATAATAATAATAATAATAATAATAATAATAATAATAATAATAATGTGATTTAAAGTGGTTTAGGAGGCTATGTAAGCCTGTGTGAAAATCACTGTCGTAACTCTCCACATTCAATAACCTTGTTTTCCGAGATAGCCTTTGAATCGGTTTAAGTTACAAAGTATCTGGCAGTTTAATGGTTAAAACTGCACCAAATACTAAATCAAAATGTTCACAACTAGAAGATGAATCACAGAAGACTACATTCAAAAGAAAATTGTGGAATTTCAAATCAATTTGATTGAAATTTAACTAGTGTAGCATTAACCTCAATGTGGTGCCTCCCTGATAATAGCTCAATGGTGGTTCAAATCTTTAACATTCTTAGCAGTTTAAGTTCAAACTGGCTATTCCTACTTAAATGGTCTGACACTAATATATATATATATATATATATATATAATATATATATATATATATATATATATATATATATATATATATATATATATATATATATACACACACAGTCTGAATCCTGACTAACTACATGTAAAGTGGTAAGAGTTACACAGAAGATGATGAAGCAGGTATGTGAGGACAAAATTCGATGGGTGGTGCTATCTCACATGATTCACCATAAAAACAGTCCCCCATGTAGCATTACAGTAAATGCAGTATAATGTCATTTTCAAGTAAACACACTGTGAAGCAAATGTTAAGACATATAGCATTATAGAGAAATAATAACAAAAAAGGCTAATAATAGGAATCAAGGTGGAAATCGTACCTTTTTTCCTATCGTCCACTCCGCTTGCGTCCAACACGTCACCCGGACAGATATCGATGGTCTTGTTGCTCTGCAGCTGGCAAGCCTTGACAGTAGACATGGTCCAGGAGTACAGAGGATCGTAAAGTAAAACCTGAAGTATCGTAATTATGACCTCCTCGCTTGAGTGCATCACTTCCATCGTTTTTTCACAGCACCTGCAGACACGGTTTGAAAATAGAAAGCGTCAAAATCTGAGACTCGTTTTACTGATATGGTTCAACGAATGAAACAAAAAAGGGTGACTGAGCATAAAGAGTAATAGAAAAATGAGTAACAACATAACAACAGCCTATTCCGTGTTGGAGTTGTGAAATTTGAGCGGGAGGGGGAGTTTGAGGGCTGAAATTCAATAACTGACAGATAATGCATGTACCCAATATGTGATTTTTTGGAGGGTTGAAAAGTTAGCTGGGGTGGGGTTCAACTCCCCCAATCCCCCCCGGCAACTCCAACACTGAGCCTATTAATTAACGTAGTGCACTATCAATACTTATGTGAAAATGCAAATCAAAAAGATGTATAGAATTGGCATTTAATGATGAAACTGAAACTAAGGTTTACTGTAACGTAATATAATATGGGATTTGTATAGAACGTCTCCTGTTTCTACTCAGAGGCAAATGAATTCACGATTGAAATTCCAGAAAACCTGACCTTCGGAAAACCCCCTCCACTCCAGTTACGCCCATTCCGTCCACGATGTCTCTTGTCAATCGGAAAGGAACTGTCTCTGGAGTCGGCAAAATCCTTCCCTGCTCAAAGGCCACTCCCAGATCGATGTGAATCAGCTCTGCTGTCTGTGTGTCTATCAAAATGTTCTGAACGTGTCGATCGCCAAGGCCAAGGATATATCCAACTGTCAAAACAAAGAGGGAACATTCAAATAAAAAGAAGCCTCTTATGCACCTCCAGCTACTACTACTACTACTACTACTACTACTACTACTACTACTACTACTACTACTTACTACTACTACTACTACTACTAATAATAATAATAATAATCATGAACTGATTATGGTGGCATATCGTACAAGTACTACTAGGACACCTTACAACTAAAAAACAAACAGTATATCCTACAGCAATCAATGTTCTGGATAACTACGAACAAAGAGAGCAGTTTTAAGTTCTTTAATGCTTCTATTGTCTTTGCCATAGTTGTTGATGGTGGCAGGCTATTCCAAACTTTGGCAGCCGCTACCGGAAACATGCACTACTAAGCACTACTGCGTCGAATAATCTTAACGACTCTCACCAACAGATTACATTAAGAGCTTTCCACACAAATGATCTACAGCTTACTACTACAGCAACGATATTACTGGTTAAAAGTTGCAATTCACTGAACATTTTTAGTTTTCTTTCACATGCATAGAAGTTTATTCGCATTTATTAGCATTTGCTTTTACAGTCATTCACGCTATCATATATCACAATAAACAGCATCAGGTCTCAGTCAGGTTCAAATCACTCACTAGTGCATCGTGAAAGATCAAAATAAGAAAGCATCCATTGATGACATTCAAACAGAGATGGCCAATTCAAAGGCAGACAAACCAAGTAAGTCAATTGAAAAAAATCGTGATAGAGGAAAGATTCACAAAGTTGAGTCTTGAATATATTATAAATGGATGATTTCCACTATATGCTCACTGTTTGATAAAATAATTGTTGTGACAAATGATAGCAAAGCGTACAGAGCTTGGAACTGCTATTACCAATGGAATTAGTTGCCACACTTCGAGTATACGACAAGCGCTTGTGATACCATTCCACAGGATGTCGATAATGCTCCATAAAAAAGTTGTGGAAAACTGGCTGGAATTTCTTACAGATTTCTTGATACACGTCATATTTTGCTCGATCTGAACCTTCTGCATGCACTCTCTGAAACAACAAAAAATCATCGTACACCGATTAGAATAATATCCCCAAACATACAGTCAAATAGATGCAAAATTCTTATACCATCTGATCTATAGTCCCAATAAGTAATCAGTTAAATTCCTGAACAATTTTGAGCATTATGAGTCGTCCTTCAATTATGGTATCTTATAAGAAACTTCTGGGTTATAAGAGATTCCAAAGATAAAAATTTAATTAAAATATAAATAGGGTTGATAAAAGAAACTAACAGTCAACTGTTTACGACAATCCATGGCTTTCCAATCCAACGGCCGATATCGCTGATGGGCTCCATTGGAGCTACCGATGAGATATTCACCCATTGGAAGAGTTCCTTCACACCATTCAAGAATGCCACTTCTCTGCGACAGTGGAACAACCTGTGCAAAAAAGACACAACAATACATAGTGAAACCAAACATACTTCTTCTTCGTGTGCCAAGTATTGCTACATCAGTGACCATGGATTTCCACTCTTCTCTGTTTCTGGGTTTGTTTCATTATCAGCTCGATGTTGTCTTTAGTTCTTGTTGCTTTTCTTAGGCTGTCTGTAAACTGTATTCCTTGTCTTCCTCTTGCTCGTTTCCCATTTATTTTTCCTGTTATGACTAGATTTTCCAATCCATCCTTTCTAATTCAATGTCCGAAAAATTCCAACTGTTGCTTTCTTATGGTTTCCAGCAATTTTCTTTTTACACCAAAGGTTTTTAGTACTTCCTCATTGGTTATTTTTTGTCTATTAAATATTTTGCATACGTCTGAGAAACCACATCTCTGCAGCTTCCAGTTTCCTTTCTGCTGTTTTTGTCAGTGTCCATGTCTCTGATCTGTACATCAGAGTTGCCATCCAAACCACAGCAATGATAACAACAGCGATAATGATGATGATAACAATGATAACAACAAAGGACAATGACAACAACAACAACACCAAAAGACAGGCATACACCAGAAACTTGAAGCCAGTTTACTAGGGTTTCTCTGTTCACATATTATGTCACAGAGAACCGTGCAATATCCACATAAATAAACACACCTTGTACGTTCGTACGTTCAGACGACGTTTTCTCGTTTCTAGATTCTTCTCCAGCAGATTGTTGACCATCATGAAAACCTGCTGCATAACAGCATCCTGTCTCAAATCGTCTCTACCCTGCGGCAAAAAAGTTATTTCCACATTGAATATACTTACTGATAGACACCAGGTTCCTCAAAGCCTCTAATTAATCATAGCAGTCTGTCAAAAAGCACCTGAGTAACTAATAACTCTACACGAAATACAGCATCAGAGTCCAAAATGTCAGCAGAATTATTAATAAGTAGGTAATGTCAGAGGAGATAGAATTCAAAAACCACAGCATCACACAATCTGTCAGCATTCACTGTGTATCATCATAGACAGTTCTTCCATAATACAAGATTTGGTCTGAATGAATTCCTGATTATAGCATATTAGGCCTGATTAGAGAATAACAAATTAAAGCCACACATTTAACATTTTATAAGTGACTCCTTTGTAAAGCATAACTTATGCTACTGCGCTATATAAATTGTCGTACATTAAAATGTAAAATAATAATAATAATAATAATAATAATAATAATACATTAAAAATGTAAAATTTGGTAAACTTTGGATACAGCAGTAGAGATCTGCATCTGAACTCTGCTATAATGTGATCCCACTGAACTGTGACAGATACAGATACACAGGTATGTACTGGAGACGCAAACAATACCCGAACAGGTAGACCATCAATTTTTAACAACTTCTCCCATTCTTCTTCATCATAGATGTTCTTATCAAGTTCTTTCCATCAACACAGATGGAAAACATGATGTCCAACAGGCAGACACTCCCATTCAACCCGACAAAGAAATATTTTCCTAACCTTGACCAACTGCCTTCTCAACACTCCATCCGAACCTTGGCAAGAGATGATTTTTGGCAGATTTATTCCACCGGCAAGAGTGAACGTTGATTGAAAACCAATCATAGAAATTACATCTTTGTACTCACAAGTAGGGTCTACCTGCAGCAATAAAGCTAAAACGGTCATTCCACAACTTTTAAAACTCGATCAAAATGTTAATTATTACTTTAAAATCCATGCAATATAGTTTAATACCATTAGCTGACCCTAACAGGCATAAGCTACTAATCAGTTGTGCATAACTGAGTATAAAAGTGTCACTCAGCAGCGTGCTCACTTAACGATTTCAGTAACACGATAATCAAAGTAGAACCCTAGATTTACTCACTGATTCAGTAGCAACAACTTAAAGTTCTCGCTTATGAATCATGTTCAATAACCCACCCCACCCCCACCCCCCAAAAAACCCAGTTTATGAAACCAAACTCAAAGCAAAGAACAAATATGACAACAGTGACATAAATAAACAGAGAACAAATCACAACGACGATGACAACAACAAAAAGTGCATCACGTAATCTAATTCTGAAATCCGCACAGCCTCACAATGATAAAGCATTGGTATTTAGTCGAGGGCTCGTTTAAAGCAAGAAAAGTGAAAAAATGCGGTCATAGTCTCCGATTAAAAAATCCTGCCTGCCAATTTTTTTCGGTAAGAGAGGATAACCAAAACAACTTCCAGAACTACTTACAGAAAACGACCTCAAAACAGCGGGACAACAACCTCAGAATATGAATTTCAACTGATTATGAAATAACTAATGCAAAACACAATCACCTCAATCATCATCATCATCATCATCATCATCATCATCATCATCATCATCATCATCATCATCATCATCATCATCATCATCATCATCATCGGCAAGCTCACTGACAACGTAGTCTTTTCCACTAAACATTTCCAAGACACTCTGTTTTGAGCAGTTTTCCAGGCAGTGAAAAGTCCCAAAGTTACACGGAGCCAAGTCAGATCGAATTGAAAACCACCTCAATGGAATTTTAAAAATACCAATACCAGATCTCTAAGATTAGATTAGAATACATCACGAGACGCAAGAGTCTGAGTTGACATTCAAGACAGTGCAATAGTCTCACTGGAGTGCAAAATTGCCTGACAGGGCCTGCTGCTGAAAAAGCGAGTCTACCAATACTCACTGGTGCATTGATGGTCATCACAGCAACATTTTCTAGATTTCTTATTTGTGTTATTGCCAAACTATCTGGAAGATTAATTGGTTCTGAAACACAATATAAACACAAATATTGCCAAAACAAACAAGCACAATTCCGTAGAAAAGTGCTGAAGTAAAACAAATAAACAAAAATTAAGCCAAATAACCATGGAATTAATGCATTTATAACAGAACTTGAAATAATCAGAGAGACAATACAAAACTTTACTTCTATACTTAAAATCACAATATAAAATGATTTCAGGGGCCAACTATAAGCCCAAACAAATTCCATTTTATTGCTGGCATCGATATTGCACATCTACTGGTCCAATACTTAATATTGTATTAATTAATTAAGTCCAATACCAAATGTTTCAACTTCATGATGAATAACTAACTGACTTGTTTCCCCCTTGTAACGATCAACATTCCAGTTTGCGAGCTGAATGTATGCACTGCAGAGTCTGTCCATATCTGTGACAATCCTGTCAATTCTGTTTCCTTTCTTCTTCTTCTGCAATCGTGTTAACATTTTCTTGGCAGCCATAACACGGTCCTGCAAAAAATGAAATTACCATCAAACCAGCCTAAAGTCACATTAGAGAAACTGTTTAGCACAATTGAGATAGTTATTTGGAATCAAAAGTTGGTATCCAACCTCAAGCATATTGAAATTAGGGAGTTAGCTGTAGTAGTGTTTTATCACTCCATCAAACGGTTCACCGACATTTGCGCGCCGACATTAGCTCGTATTTCGAGGAAGCATGAATTGCGCTATAAATTAAAAGTCATCCGTGCTTTAGTAACTATAGTCTTAATCATAACCCAAAATCAAACCCTAACGCTAACCCTAACCCCAATTACACTGTATATCAACTAATATCGCGCAAATGTCGGCGCGCTCAAATGTCGGTCACACATTTGACGGGTAACCCATCAAACGCTTTAACTAAAAGCAAGTAACGTACCCCGGTAAATAACAGCTAAGTTTAGTGGTCCATTTGAATGCAAACACTAAACTAATCAAATGCTGGAACAAAAACGCCACAAGGGAATTACATAATTGCAACGTCATTTAAACACGGCACCTTTGCTGAATTAACATAGATTAAATACAACATAGGAAAAATTGTACACATTGAGCTATTATGAACAAAGACCAATTAACTATATTATTGAAAATTAGGTAGTTAACTGTTCATATATACAGTATACAGCTCAGTCAAAACTGCATTACTATTCACACAGTCCAAATCACAAGAATGCCATAGAGATATTCATTCAACGCTCTTTACCTCTTCCATCTCGGAGTCTTGGCTGCCACCTGCCGTTGATGACCTACTCCTCGATCTGGCCCTCGGCACTTCACTGTCCCGCTTGGCGTTTGCGAGGGAGAAGATAATTGACAGACAGTGGTGCGGATGATCGGCCACAACTGATTCGATGAGCTACAGCAATAAATAATGCATTTTACAATTACGACAATAAGCAACAAATCCTGTTTTATTGCTGGCATTGATTACAATTACATAAAGCAAAACCATTTTATTGCAATGGCAACACCATTCAGTAATTATCATAATGCAAAACCATTTCATCATCACAATCATCATCATCATCATCATCATCATCATCATCATCATCATCATCATCATCATCATCATCATCATCATCATCATCATCATCATCATCATCTCTTAAAATCGTTTAATGTGCAAATAATGCAAGCAATTATATTATAACTGCTATGGTCTGTAAATTCATAAACCCTAGGATGTGAATTTTAAACGTTGTGTTTTAATTCAAACTCTCTAATTTCTATGAACAAAAAAGTTTCAGCACAAATCGTTCAAATCATCAAAACAATACGACAGATACCTGGGTCAGTGTAGCATTAAATTCACCGGCTTCATCGTCTGTCTTGTAGCACATTCTGGCCGCCAGTTGGTACATTAAAGAAATGAACTTGTGGGATTTAATACGAATAATGCCATCCTGACAATAAACATCAAAAACATTAAAAAAACCATTTAAAATAAATTAAAACTAGGAAAGGAACAGAGTTCAGCTGAATACTCTAAATAAACAAATTTGTCAGAGTTACCGGTAATACATATGGTTTCTTCAGCCACAATTCACCATCTACAGAATGTCTAGTGCCATGTAGAGATGCATCAGAACTCCAATAAAACTACTTTTAACTATATATTAATTGCATAAAAATGCGAATCCTGAGTTTGTGCTTCATTCAAATGTAATTTTCCTGTAAAGTATTTTGCAAAAATCACCAAATATACAGTAGAATCATATACAAAAAAACAAAATCAATGATTTCACATGTTTGATAGCATCTCATTCAAAAGCAATTCTTTCAACCACAGAGAAAGTGAGCAAGATACTGCACTATATATGTATGCACACACACATACACATGTGCATGCATGTATGTATAGTAAACAATATCTATCAAACAAAATACTATTTACTGTCTACCTTAATAATCTGGTTCACTGATCGAGATTTCATGTTGTCAAACCACAGAGACACCAGTCTATAAATGTACCGATCATGGCAATCGTGGTTCTGAAGGCATTTAATGTAATTCTGGAGCGCATACATTAGAAACTGTTCTCTGTCAGAAACAAGGCGCTTTAGTTCTTCTTCGTCAATCTGACGCTGCTTCTCAAGTGTCCGATAATATCGACTTTATAACATGAAATAGAAACAAAAATTGCATCCATTGGTACGACTCACTAAATTTTGCTAGAAAGTCTTTAGAAATCCAAAATTTCAAAGTCAAAAGAACAAAGAAGTTTCAACTTTCAAAACTACATTAATAAGAAATAAAAACTCATGGGGTGTTGATGATAAGTAGCGACAACTAACACGATCAACTTGGTAAATTTTCCATGTCTAAAATTTTAACCTGATGATAATCATAACTGTGCTTTTGCAGTCATCTACAGTTCTGTATCCATTCTATCCAACAATAATTTCAAACTGACCCATTCTAGGTCAATGCTTTCAACTAGCTGTTTGTTAGAAACTGCAGCTAGACATCATACAGGCAGCTCATGCAAAAAAGATTTGCAATATGTCAAAATGACAACTTTAGAAATCTGTTAAAGGCCTGCCTTAAATCAAAAAGGGCAAACTTTAAAGTTACCATATTTTTGCACATATAAGATGCACCCTATCATACGACACAGGTTTTGACAATTTGTGTAAAAAATATTATGGATAAGACACCCACATATAAGATGCACCAACAGAGACTGTTTAGTTAGAGCTAAACCAGCAAAGAATGTAACGTATAAAGAATGTTTAAACTACCCACTAGACTTAGATCTCATTCTAGTGAGAAATTTAATTCACAATTTTACCATTCATTTGTCTAAATATAGTTGGATAGATATCAGTTAACTGTGCAAACAAATGTACATAGATGCCAGTTCTTTGTGTATGAAAAAATTTAGATACGACACCCTTGAATACAACGAAACATCCAAAGTGCTGGGTCTTATATATATGCAAAAATATGGTATAGCCTAAAACTTGTGCTAAAGTCCTAAGATTAAAAAATTATGAACTCAAATCAATTTCTCAAAGTTGAGACTAACGGTAATTGCACAAAAAATGTTATTGCTCTGGAGCCATAGATATAACAATATTAATAAAAGCACAAACACACACACACACACAAACACACACAATAGCACACACACAAATAATTGGGTGCATTAATTAACCCTTTTGCCAATGCGATCCCTGTAACCAATACATTATGAAGCCTAAATCGGCTTTATGGGGTTCAAGAGGTAAGCAAAATAATACACAGATTGAAAGATTCAACATAACCTAACATAACCTAGGAAGAAAGTGAAATTATCTCACAACAAGAGTTAATTATAGGACTGCATCATTGGCCATCATATTAAGGAGAGTATAACATGCAAAACAGAAAGTTTGCTTTTGTAAAATTCCACAGAAAAAAGCAAATGATACGCAATCAAAAAAAGAAAAAAGAAAATGTTCATGTGGTAAAAAGACTATATTCCCTTTTAAATAATCCACAAGAAAAATGCTCTGAAACTGAAGAAGTCTTAATTCAATTTCCCAATTAAACATAGGTCAAAAGTCTGCATTTCTGACCAGTCACTAAGCCTCTTATAGCTGTACTTAATTTCACCCAATCAGATAATGAACACAAGTATAGACATTAAGCAAAGGACATCATACGAAGAGATTAAGCGAAGGTAAGCAATGTGTTTGTTGTGCTGAAGCTTGTACTGTATGCCAAGTTACTGGTGTAAGCATGCAGCACGGCACCAGTACTTTGAAGACTTGGAAAAGAAGCACTAAACCTAGATGGCAAAATCAACATCACTTCTGATACGCAGACTCGGTACAATGCCACTTACCACACATCAGCACTGCATGTAATAAAAGCAAATTAATATATTAGATACAGTTATTAAATGAATGAGTTAACATAATTAGAACCTCTAAACATGGAGTTTTAAAGCACACAAGCAGGTCTAAACCAAGCAAATCTAATCGTCAACTTCTATAGCACCGCTTCATAATCACAATTGCACAAGATCCATGTAAGAATTCAGGTTTCATAGTAACACAATTGCCAACACCAGAACCACACTGAATGGCCCACAGGCCAGAATTGTTTCATGAATTTTTACCAAAAACTGAAAAAGACTGGAAAAAAGAATCTACAATGTTTAAAGACAGTAACAAGACTTAGCACATAATTTCAAATGAAGTTAGATGGAGGTTTTGTGCTAATGTAGCTTCACAAAAAGCTGATTTTTCATGACAGAACTGCAGTAAAGTTTATATATCCTACAAAGTTCATGTCCGTGATAAATTTTAATAAAAACACATTAAACCCAATAGCACTGCTTTACAAACCTGCTTTTCTTGAAGCTGAATAAAGATAATTTCCCCAAATATATGCAATAGAGCACACAGAAATAGTACATCTTTTAATAACTCGGACAGGCAGGCTATGGTGACCGCAACCTGGCCGTTGCTGGCCCGGTTGTTTGGAACAGTCTGCCAGCAACATTGCGTTCCTCTGATTCAAGCATGACACTGTTCTCTTTTAGAAAACAACTGAAGACATTCTTGTTTGTTTGATCAGGTTCGCAACTGACATTAGCGCATTTTCTGATTTGCAATTATTTGTGCTCTAGAAATGCTCTTAATAATAATAATAATAATAATAATAATAATAATAATAATAATAATAATAATAATAATAATAATAATGACAATCAGTATCAGAAAACATTACAAGATGACAGGAATTTCCAAAAATAAATTGCTGAAAGAAATAAACTGACAAAAACGCTTTACTAAATTGATTGTCTAACATTTTAAAAAAACAGGTTGGCACTACAAAAAAAGAACATACCTAGCAGCTTCTCCCATTCTTTTCATATGCCCCATGTCATCTTCGGCCTGACGTATCAGAGACTGTTTGGCCCCGAACGTGTAGGACTTCATGTAGTCTACTATGACCTGGTGTTGCGCATCAGCGTACCGTGCAAATGACAAGAAGGCATCGACGACTGTCTCTTCGTTGCAACTGCCACTTTCTTCAAGTAGCTTAGTTCCCTATCGCAAATTCAACGTAAAGGAACACATCAGATTCTTTCAGATAATGGAGGGGATAAGACACAACTCTCTACTCTAGGCAGGTAATGCATTCAGAAACATGAAAAGTCATAAATTCACACGATAACATGAAAAATAAAATAAGACGGGATGTAGTTGTAATGTGTCCACACAGATTAGTCGCCACAATAATCTCTATGTTGAATAATAATAATAATAATAATAATAATAATAATAATAATAATAATGATAATACTAACAACCAACTTCTTCAAATACTCAAATTACTAAATTGGTTGCACTTATAACAGATCACAGTGTTAATATAAAAAGAACAAAACATGAAGCATTTCTAGTTTCTCAGAAAACAAAACACTCACTGTCAACCAACCTTTTCAATGTATCTCTCAAGAATGACAGAAGGACTTTTTGATCTGGCTTTTGCCAACCAGTTTCCATACATCACCAGGCAGTGGCCATAGAGCTGAAAAACTGAATTAGCATCGGATGCCAACTAAAAGAAATAAAACAAACTTTGTAAACTCGGAAATCACTTAAAAGAAATAGAAATTACAAGATTTCAAGCAAAACCATAAAAACTTGGAGCAACATAAATGAATGATTAGAATAACCTAATGTTTTCAAGTCATAAACATTTTACCACAAAAGACGGTTTTATTCAGAAAATAGAATTTTAAGTACAATCTACGTAACATTTTATAGGCCGTCATTATCATAGTGAAATAGGTACTGGTCTACAGGCATTTATATAACACGGACCCCAAAAACATATTCTTTATAATCTGAGTATATAAACAGTGATCAAACATAATTATTACAAATGACACTATATAATAAATAGCATTTTCCTGAAAATTTGGTGGAACATTTTTGATATCAGAACTAAGAACTGTAAACAAAGGAAAAACTATTTACCGCTTAATTTTTGAAGCTCTAAGCTTATATGATCTACCCATGGGTTCAAAGGTCACATAGCTTACTACTCCAGTCAGGATGATGATGATGATGATGACAATAATAATAATAATAATAATAATAATAATAATAATAATAATAATAATAATAAATAATCCACAATCTCAACCATATTGTCAGCAAACAGAATAACTGTGCTCTTCACTCGTACTTAAGAAATCCTGGAAATCAAACCCCATAACATATACCAGTAAAACTAATATCAGAAATGGCATAACAAGCAATTGAATATATTTAAGTTTAACCTCTTTAATAAGATCTTTAAGGAGGTATTTTGCACTGTCTTCCTCTCCTTTTGCCCAGAACAGTTTTGCTTTTTCAATTCTCCACCCGTACGCAGCTGGAGAGTCATCCTCATTTGACAATGCACTCAATTTTAAAAGTGCACTCTCTGCCACCTACAAAGAGCAAACGAAAACCAAAGCACGGCCGATTATCACAAATTTCAAAACAATGCAAAAACAAAATCAATGCATGAAATATGAATTCAGAACAGGTCCCTCATGTACACTAAAGCATTCTGCTCTTGCAAAGAGATTGCATTTCTCAAAGTTACATATCCTATACATAGGTGTGCCATTATAAGAATTCAAAATGTGTTCCACTGGATTTAAAAATGCAATTTAATACATACATTTTTAAAACATAAATTATAAAGAACTTTGTGCAATTGCTAACTCAAAGTGCTCAAAATACATCATAAAAGAAACAATAATTATTTTCGCTTGTCATGATACTGCAAATATTTCTGATATCTTCATTTTACGATTATGATCCTGACAATCGACCATTTATTACAGCAAATATGAAAACCAACAACTGATAAAAACTATTTCAGAATTAATAAATTAGATATCATAATTAATATACACAAAACAGTTTCAACCTGGTATCTGCCTGCCTCCCTGGCAGCGGTTGCCACCATCTGAAGTGATTTAGTCAAGGCATTATGCAATTTCTCACACTTTGGCTGGTCACTGCGTGCTAATTGCAACATTGTACATCGTTGCATAAGTAACGGCTCAATGTGTTCATATTCCTGCTTATGAACCGACTGTTCTCCATTCCATCTTGTTAAAATTTCTTCCAGAGCATTGTCTGACCTATAGAAAGTATAATAAACTTCTATGTTTCATATTTTGTTCCTGAAGTCTATACTATCAATAAGACATTACAGTATGAGTATTTTGTCTAAACACCCTCTTCCACTGCTCATTGCCTTACTCCGCTCCACTGATCAGAAGAATGTTTATGTCCCCAGATCACGCACTGCTCTTACTCAGCGTTGGGCTTTTGCAGTGACTGGACTCTCCCTCTGGAATGCCTTGAAACCATCCATTTGGGAATCACTTCTTACTCCCTCGCTCTGCTCAATGCGAAAGCTAAAAGTCTCACTACTTTACCCTGCGACTCCAATGCCAGGAGCGACTCTGAGTAGAAATAGAAGAGGTGCTATACAAATTCCACATTACACTACATAAAACAACCAAAGTAGAAAGATATGATCGACAGTAAAAGTAATAAGCATAGATGCACCAATGAAACATTATCATTAAGAAAATATTGCAAAAAATTGTGCATTAACATACAACATATAAACAAGCATGCAGACATTATATATAACGACAACTTACATGCATCAAATCATGGAAAGCAGAAGTTGTCTTAGAACAGACAAAATAGAAACAATGCATTTAAACCCCACAACACAAATACATGACATGAAAATGTCATTACACTTTCAAATATTATTTCAATCAAAGATAAAACATCTGATTAACCTTAGGATCATGGCATCAGCAAAACCTTCAATTTCCGAAATGGATCGAAGTTTGTACAGAGCGGGGAAAACATTGCTGTCATTTTCTTCACGAGTTCGGCTGGACAAACTTTCCAGCAACAGCTGCCTAAAAATCAAGCACATACAAAAACAATCACTTCTAGAATATTAACCACGCATAAAACATATGAAACTTTCCAATGAAACTTTCTATAATTCACATTAATTTAAGACAAGACAATGTTAGTGCTATGGTCCTGAAAGTCATTATTATGAGATCGCTACTGTCAAATCATTTTGAGCAACATCTTTGACTAACAATGGGGCTAAGAACCTAAAATAAGCTAGACAGATCACATCTGGACTCAAATCACCAGATTAACAACCGAGAAGGTCAGTGAATCTTTTCAGATGATGCAAGAGAGATTCAAGACACAAAGCATCACAAAGATGTTCATGTAAAGCATGAATAACAAAGAGCAGCATGTTATGTTATGAGTTGTCATTTCGTCTCTCAAATCAAAGTTGAATTATGCAAAAAGATATTATTATCCTGCATTAGTAGTTCAACACAATCTGTTTCATCTGCAAATCAGCTTTGCGATTTAATCCAGCATCATAAAACCATGCAGTTTCATTCATCCAATTTACAATTTCATCCTTGCTTTTGTCAACAGATCCTATGCCAAACATTCATCATACCTGGTTGCTGCAACTCCTTCTGCAACAAGAAATCTGTCTTTCTGCTTCAGGCCAACCATGCAGCTGTATATCAACTGATTGTAGTCATTCAGCTGACCATCTAATCTATAATAAAAATATAAGCAACAATGACAATAAATTTGTACACCCTTTCAACTGTTCAGTTTCTTGCCAATATTGCGGCAGTTAGGTCTAAGTCCAATCAGTTGATGGTCCCTTTCCCTGTTAAAACTGATGCCCTCAGGGAGAAGTCATCTTCCAAGAAGCAGTCCATTTACAACTTCCTTACAAATTCATCATGGGGCCAAACATTTTGAAGACACTAAAAAGTCTCCCAAGGCACATGTATTTATGAAGTTTAGCCTACTACATTGTACTAAGCCCTCAACTTTAGTGATTGACAATGTTATGAGCTGTCATGAACATTGAAGACCAACATCAATTTTCAATTGAAAACATAGCTGCTACCGTCTAACCATTAAAAAATGCAAAAGACTAAATGCATATATAGCAAATACACATAAGATAAAAAAATCTTAAATTAAGCAATTTATGAAGCTTTAAATAATTTAATTAGTCACCACAGAGAAGCCATTACTAAATTATGTTAAGTTGTACAATTATACTATAATCAGAAATATTTAACCAATTTCATGTTAACCATTTGAAGACCAGTCCTGCTACTGAAATCAATTTGTTTGAATATACGTATCAAATGCATGCGTCTATTCAAAAGACATACACAAAGCCATTGGATGAAAGAAATACTGACTTGTTCGGTATTTCCAAATCCCATCTACAACTCCGATAGGCAGCCTGGTACTGAATTTCTTGTATGTCGGCTTCGGTTGACAGTCTAAATCTGCTTTCTCTATCTTCTTCTCGCATTCCACCACAAAGTGACACAAGTGAGGATTCTCCACAGATTCTATCGCTTCTCCTCTCTCGTTGAGTCTCAAGTAAACCTTTGAGATAAACGTCTAACAGGTGGTCACAGCCCAAGTTTTGCAAACTCTACAACCAGGCATTTCAAAAGAGAAACTACATTATCCATACGGCCTCATAGTTTCATCACAAAATGCCTTCCTCAAGGCTCTTTTGGGTAGCAATTCAAACGACCTCAACAATTGCCCTATATCACATTAAATATCACAATAACCAACAAAATTAATAACTTGTTGATTTTATAGCAATAAAATCTATAAATTGGCAAAAATCGTGTATAAAATCTGGTCTTATGCATTACTAAATATAGAATATTATAAGCTAATAAACAAATATGCATAACATATAGGGCAAATGTTCGACCGAAATAAAGGCAAGACTGGCTAAAGCACACAAAACACTTTAAAAAACAAAGGAATTTGTAAGAACATCTGCTGGAAACTAGTTAAAGCACTAGTATGGCCAATAGCCACCTACGGATGTGAGAGATGGACGTTGAAGAAGACAGATGAGAAGAAGATGATAGCCTTCTAAAACAAATGTGCCCGGAAAACTATGCAGATTCCACGGACTGCTCAGATGATCAATGAAGCAGGGTGGTCAAAACTTGGAGAGAAAACCACTGCTATTACATCATCATGGTGTGTCATCGTTGAGTAGAAGGTTGGCAGTCATGATTTGTCACCATTTGTCTCGGTCTTTGGCCGTTCTTTTCATTTCCCCCCAATTTTCTATGCCAGTCCAGCTTTTTATGTCCTCTAGCCATGTTCTTCAAAGTCATCCTTTTGTTCCTTTTCTTTCGTATTTCCCTTCCAAGACATTTAGAACTTGTTCTGTGCACAATCCTCTCATTATATGTCCAGCATACTGTGTTTTCTTCTTAGCAATCTCTTTCATCGGGTTCCTGGAAACATGCAAACTACGCTACTTCAGTCATGTACTTAGTCAAGAGAAACTGGGCATCAAACAAACTATAATAATAATAATAATAATAATAATAATAATAACAACAATAATAATAATAATTATGCACTTTTATAGCACCAGTTCTAATGCCAAAGGGTATCAATCGATGGTACTTGAAATCCATCTGCAAAAGACCAGGTCATTCCAGAGATCAGTCAGAGGGAAAGAGTAAGACCGACTATGGATTAACATCAGGAAAAAAGAAATAGAGGGAGACCGACAATAAATAGCCTGGATTGACAACATTGGCAAATGGTCCAAAGTCGAGGGCTCACGTCTGATCAGCACAGCCAGAGACAGGACATCTTGGAGGTCAATCATTCATCACTGTGGCCAACCTTCATCCAGGGATATTTTTACACCCCCTAAAACCCCAATTTGAGGTCGACACCCCCCAAATTTGGTAGTGTGACAACAATGGTATGCATATAAAATGCATACTAATTAGCTCCAGACACCCCCCAATTTGAGGTCGACACCCCCAATTCACAATCCTAGAAATATCCCTGCCTTTATCCCTCATCCGTGAAGAAGACTTAGATACAGATAAGGCAAAGAGCTGAGTGTCATACAGTTAGTTAATATGATACTGAAAACAATGAAATATGGACATAATTGCCTTTAGTAATCCAGCATGTGAGGCCAGCGATGACTGATCTGACGACTGGTTGATGCTGAGGTCGTGCGAGGTCAAAGCCTTCATCCAGTTACCTTCGTGCTCGTACATCTTAGTACTAAACACGCAAAATCCCACGCACTTTCTAAGAGATAAGACTTCAGTGTTCTCGGTTATCACCTCATGGTATTTCTGGACAGGTCCATTGAGGGTTTGTATGGGCTCTTTACAACAGTTCCCTCTTTTCAATTATCAAGTATTCAAGACTGAATTTATAACTGCTCTAAATATTGGATTCAGCATTGAATGTAATCAAATACTTAACGAACACTCTTTTACGTGTTTGCTCTTCGCCTGTCTTTTGAAATCGTGAGTTAAACTCTTGAATATTTCTTCTAAAGTAGTTTCACCTCTTTTGCTTATTTCCTAAACTTCTTACAAAGTAGGCAATAATTATTATTACCTTAGTCAAATAATGCATGGACAGGAAACAATAGCAAATATAACAGAGTACCAATGATGATGAGCCTTCTGACCTCAGACAAGCAAAATTAGTTTTTACACCATTTGGGGATGAGATGAGCGACATGGTTTCCCATTGCCTTTCTCACAGACAGTTAGGGGTGAAGAAATGTGTCCAAGTTCGTTACACAGTTGCTATCGTCAGACTCGAACCTGCTACCCTACGAATGCATGGCAAGATTCATCACCCCTCTTCCCCACCATGGCCCCTTCAGACTGCCAATATATTCACCTAAATTTTTAGCAAATAGTCCAGTAACTGCAAAATACTGGCACAAGAGGAGGAACTACTGACCGAGCTGAATGGTCCGTGTGTCGTTTGTTTATCGCACATCCGTATATGCTATCGGAGTCTGAGATCGAACGATACGCCTCCAGCAGAACATCTTGAATGTCAATGTTTCCAGGAGCAACGGCAGAGCTGCGATCACCACAGGACTCAAGATCATAAGCACTGTACCTTCTGTAAATATTATAATAACAACATTTATCTCCCAGAGAAAGGTTTCACCAACATAATCCTGAACAACTGTAAAAAGTTCATCGGTTATTTTGTAAATTCGTCCATTTTAGACACGGTCATACCTTAAGAGAAATGCCTATATGATAGTCAGCATTGGCAAGTCATAGACTGATCTTAGTCCAAATGAACCATAAAAACTGCAGTCCACTGTCAACATATGTTTTTCTATGTAGTAAATTAGAAGCGAATAATCAATACAATTATAATGATAGAGATATATGTCCAATAAGTTTTAAATAACTAACCCATTCTGCAGCTGAGCAATTTCTGAATAGAGCAATGAAGTATAGGAGGCAGAACAAATCAATGCAGCTTTGGCAAGATAATGATAATTAACATCCAACCAAAAGTTGCTGGACCACAGTGTACTGAAATATACAATTATATAACATAAACACATTGCAATTTGAATATTATGCTTAAAAGCAAATAATTATATCTATACATTAAAGTGTTGCAAATTTTGATTTTCAATTACTTTCAAGTGGTTTCATATGAGCTTTTACTTACTTATTATGATTGTAATAATGTTTTGTTTGAAAGATCATCAAAGTTCATAAATTTTTAACATAAGTTTTTCATATACTTGTCTAGCAGATTTCTTAAATCCATAGATACTCTATTAAATTTGAAAACACTGCCATAAAACAAGAATGTGCTACAAAGGCAACGTCAGCTACAAAACGAAAATATGGGGAAGCCCAGCAGTTTTTTCATATCAAAGTTACCGAAGCAAATTAGAGATGCATGGACGATGCAAGATATTCCTGTTATTACATTGATATCAATCACTATTGCAAACATGGGCCATCAACTTCTGCATTTAAAACGGCTCATCCATGACAACCCTCATTATTCCATAATGCTAATAATGCAAAATTAAAACCACATTTTCGTGTGTCCCCAGCTTAGCTGAGTCAAACTGTACTAGAATTGTCAATATATTCTGCCTCAATTTTATTCTAGATCATTCAAAATGCCCCGAAAAATGGTGAGCCATTTCAAAACGATACTATACAAAGTCTTTCAGAAATCTCTTCTCTGTCAAATGTCTAAAAAATCGAACGTGAGATACGAAAGGGTTTAAGAGAGCTGGTTTCTTCTATGACAAGTTCTATAGACCACAAAAATATTATATAATTGATACCCTGTTTGACATTTTGACATTGGACAATGCAAGGATTAGTGCTACAGTAGGCTATATATATGCAACATTCAGAAGAGTGATGAAACAAATTAAAACAACATTTTTGTGTGTCCCCAGCTTAGCTGAGTCAAACCGTACTAGAATTGTCAATATATTCTGCCTCAATTTTATTCTAGAGCATTCGAAATGCCCCAAAAAATGGTGAGCCATTTGAAACGACACTATATGAAAATGTTGTTTTAACACAACTGCACATTTGAAAGTTATTTCGTTCTGTTATAGGTCAAATTCAAGCATCATATTCAGCCACTATCTTTAGCATCCATTACTACATTGATATCAATCGCTATTGCAAACATGGGCCATCACCTTCTGCATTTAAAACGGCCATCCATGACAACCCTCATTATTCCATAATGCTAATAATGCAAAATTAAAACCACATTTTCGTGTGTCCCCAGCTTAGCTGAGTCAAACTGTACTAGAATTGTCAATATATTCTGCCTCAATTTTATTCTAGATCATTCAAAATGCCCCGAAAAATGGTGAGCCATTTCAAAACAATACTATACAAAGTCTTTCAGAAATCTCTTCTCTGTCAAATGTCTAAAAAATCGAACGAGAGATACGAAAAGGTTTAAGAGAGCTGGTTTCTTCTATGACAAGTTCTATAGACCACAAAAATATTATATAATTGATACCCTGTTTGACATTTTGACATTGGACAATGCAAGGATTAGTGCTACAGTAGGCTATATATATGCAACATTCAGAAGAGTGATGAAACAAATTAAAACAACATTTTTGTGTGTCCCCAGCTTAGCTGAGTCAAACCGTACTAGAATTGTCAATATATTCTGCCTCAATTTTATTCTAGAGCATTCGAAATGCCTCAAAAAACGGTGAGCCATTTGAAACGACACTATATGAAAATGTTGTTTTAACACAACTGCACATTTGAAAGTTATTTCGTTCTGTTATAGGTCAAATTCAAGCATCATATTCAGCCACTATCTTTAGCATCCATTACTACATTGACATCAATCGCTATTGCAAACATGGGCCATCACCTTCTGCATTTAAAACGGCCATCCATGACAACCCTCATTATTCCATAATGCTAATAATGCAAAATTAAAACCACATTTTCATGTGTCCCCAGCTTAGCTGAGTCAAACTGTACTAGAATTGTCAATATATTCTGCCTCAATTTTATTCTAGATCATTCAAAATGCCCCGAAAATGGTGAGCCATTTCAAAACAATACTATACAAAGTCTTTCAGAAATCTCTTCTCTGTCAAATGTCTAAAAAATCGAACGAGATACGAAAAAAAGGTTTAAGAGAGCTGGTTTCTTCTATGACAAGTTCTATAGACCACAAAAATATTATATAATTGATACCCTGTTTGACATTTTGACATTGGACAATGCAAGGATTAGTGCTACAGTAGGCTATATATATGCAACATTCAGAAGAGTGATGAAACAAATTAAAACAACATTTTTGTGTGTCCCCAGCTTAGCTGAGTCAAACCGTACTAGAATTGTCAATATATTCTGCCTCAATTTTATTCTAGAGCATTCGAAATGCCTCAAAAAACGGTGAGCCATTTGAAACGACACTATATGAAAATGTTGTTTTAACACAACTGCACATTTGAAAGTTATTTCGTTCTGTTATAGGTCAAATTCAAGCATCATATTCAGCCACTATCTGTAGCATCCATTACTACATTGATATCAATCGCTATTGCAAACATGGGCCATCACCTTCTGCATTTAAAACGGCCATCCATGACAACCCTCATTATTCCATAATGCTAATAATGCAAAATTAAAACCACATTTTCGTGTGTCCCCAGCTTAGCTGAGTCAAACTGTACTAGAATTGTCAATATATTCTGCCTCAATTTTATTCTAGATCATTCAAAATGCCCCGAAAAATGGTGAGCCATTTCAAAACAATACTATACAAAGTCTTTCAGAAATCTCTTCTCTGTCAAATGTCTAAAAAATCGAACGAGAGATACGAAAAGGTTTAAGAGAGCTGGTTTCTTCTATGACAAGTTCTATAGACCACAAAAATATTATATAATTGATACCCTGTTTGACATTTTGACATTGGACAATGCAAGGATTAGTGCTACAGTAGGCTATATATATGCAACATTCAGAAGAGTGATGAGACAAATTAAAACAACATTTTTGTGTGTCCCCAGCTTAGCTGAGTCAAACCGTACTAGAATTGTCAATATATTCTGCCTCAATTTTATTCTAGAGCATTCGAAATGCCCCAAAAAATGGTGAGCCATTTGAAACGACACTACATGAAAATGTTGTTTTAACACAACTGCACATTTGAAAGTTATTTCGTTCTGTTATAGGTCAAATTCAAGCATCATATTCAGTCACTATCTTTAGCATCCATTACTACATTGATATCAATCGCTATTGCAAACATGGGCCATCACCTTCTGCATTTAAAACGGCCATCCATGACAACCCTCATTATTCCATAATGCTAATAATGCAAAATTAAAACCACATTTTCGTGTGTCCCCAGCTTAGCTGAGTCAAACTGTACTAGAATTGTCAATATATTCTGCCTCAATTTTATTCTAGATCATTCAAAATGCCCCAAAAAATGGTGAGCCATTTCAAAACAATACTATACAAAGTCTTTCAGAAATCTCTTCTCTGTCAAATGTCTAAAAATCAACGAGAGATACGAAAAGGTTTAAGAGAGCTGGTTTCTTCTATGACAAGTTCTATAGACCACAAAAATATTATATAATTGATACCCTGTTTGACATTTTGACATTGGACAATGCAAGGATTAGTGCTACAGTAGGCTATATATATGCAACATTCAGAAGAGTGATGAGACAAATTAAAACAACATTTTTGTGTGTCCCAGCTTAGCTGAGTCAAACCGTACTAGAATTGTCAATATATTCTGCCTCAATTTTATTCTAGAGCATTCGAAATGCCCCAAAAAATGGTGAGCCATTTGAAACGACACTACATGAAAATGTTGTTTTAACACAACTGCACATTTGAAAGTTATTTCGTTCTGTTATAGGTCAAATTCAAGCATCATATTCAGTCACTATCTTTAGCATCCATTACTACATTGATATCAATCGCTATTGCAAACATGGGCCATCACCTTCTGCATTTAAAACGGCCATCCATGACAACCCTCATTATTCCATAATGCTAATAATGCAAAATTAAAACCACATTTTCGTGTGTCCCCAGCTTAGCTGAGTCAAACTGTACTAGAATTGTCAATATATTCTGCCTCAATTTTATTCTAGATCATTCAAAATGCCCCGAAAAATGGTGAGCCATTTCAAAACAATACTATACAAAGTCTTTCAGAAATCTCTTCTCTGTCAAATGTCTAAAAATCGAACGAGAGATACTGAAAAGGTTTAAGAGAGCTGGTTTCTTCTATGACAAGTTCTATAGACCACAAAAATATTATATAATTGATACCCTGTTTGACATTTTGACATTGGACAATGCAAGGATTAGTGCTACAGTAGGCTATATATATGCAACATTCAGAAGAGTGATGAAACAAATTAAAAACAACATTTTTGTGTGTCCCCAGCTTAGCTGAGTCAAACCGTACTAGAATTGTCAATATATTCTGCCTCAATTTTATTCTAGAGCATTGAAATGCCTCAAAAAAACGGTGAGCCATTTGAAACGCGACACTATATGAAAATGTTGTTTTAACACAACTGCACATTTGAAAGTTATTTCGTTCTGTTATAGGTCAAATTCAAGCATCATATTCAGCCACTATCTTTAGCATCCATTACTACATTGACATCAATCGCTATTGCAAACATGGGCCATCACCTTCTGCATTTAAAACGGCCATCCATGACAACCCCTCATTATTCCATAATGCTAATAATGCAAAATTAAAACCACATTTTCGTGTGTCCCCAGCTTAGCTGAGTCAAACTGTACTAGAATTGTCAATATATTCTGCCTCAATTTTATTCTAGATCATTCAAAATGCCCCAAAAAATGGTGAGCCATTTCAAAACAATACTATACAAAGTCTTTCAGAAATCTCTTCTCTGTCAAATGTCTAAAAAATCGAACGAGAGATACGAAAAGGTTTAAGAGAGCTGGTTTCTTCTATGACAAGTTCTATAGACCACAAAAATATTATATAATTGATACCTGTTTGACATTTTGACATTGGACAATGCAAGGATTAGTGCTACAGTAGGCTATATATATGCAACATTCAGAAGAGTGATGAAACAAATTAAAACAACATTTTTGTGTGTCCCCAGCTTAGCTGAGTCAAACCGTACTAGAATTGTCAATATATTCTGCCTCAATTTTATTCTAGAGCATTGAAATGCCTCAAAAACGGTGAGCCATTTGAAACGACACTATATGAAAATGTTGTTTTAACACAACTGCACATTTGAAAGTTATTTCGTTCTGTTATAGGTCAAATTCAAGCATCATATTCAGTCACTATCTTTAGCATCCATTACTACATTGATATCAATCGCTATTGCAAACATGGGCCATCACCTTCTGCATTTAAAAACGGCCATCCATGACAACCCTCATTATTCCATAATGCTAATAATGCAAAATTAAAACCACATTTTCGTGTCCCCAGCTTAGCTGAGTCAAACTGTACTAGAATTGTCAATATATTCTGCCTCAATTTTATTCTAGATCATTCAAAATGCCCCAAAAATGGTGAGCCATTTCAAAACAATACTATACAAAGTCTTTCAGAAATCTCTTCTCTGTCAAATGTCTAAAAAATCGAACGAGAGATACTGAAAAAGGTTTAAGAGAGCTGGTTTCTTCTATGACAAGTTCTATAGACCACAAAAATATTATATAATTGATACCCTGTTTGACATTTTGACATTGGACAATGCAAGGATTAGTGCTACAGTAGGCTATAAATATGCAACATTCAGAAGAGTGATGAGACAAATTAAAACAACATTTTTGTGTGTCCCCAGCTTAGCTGAGTCAAACCGTACTAGAATTGTCAATATATTCTGCCTCAATTTTATTCTAGAGCATTCGAAATGCCTCAAAAAACGGTGAGCCATTTGAAACGACACTATATGAAAATGTTGTTTTAACACAACTGCACATTTGAAAGTTATTTCGTTCTGTTATAGGTCAAATTCAAGCATCATATTCAGTCACTATCTTTAGCATCCATTACTACATTGATATCAATCGCTATTGCAAACATGGGCCATCACCTTCTGCATTTAAAACGGCCATCCATGACAACCCTCATTATTCCATAATGCTAATAATGCAAAAAATTAAAACCACATTTTTGTGTGTCCCCAGCTTAGCTGAGTCAAACTGTACTAGAATTGTCAATATATTCTGCCTCAATTTTATTCTAGATCATTCAAAATGCCCCGAAAAATGGTGAGCCATTTCAAAACAATACTATACAAAGTCTTTCAGAAATCTCTTCTCTGTCAAATGTCTAAAAATCGAACGAGATACGAAAAGGTTTAAGAGAGCTGGTTTCTTCTATGACAAGTTCTATAGACCACAAAAATATTATATAATTGATACCCTGTTTGACATTTTGACATTGGACAATGCAAGGATTAGTGCTACAGTAGGCTATAAATATGCAACATTCAGAAGAGTGATGAAACAAATTAAAACAACATTTTTGTGTGTCCCCAGCTTAGCTGAGTCAAACCCGTACTAGAATTGTCAATATATTCTGCCTCAATTTTATTCTAGAGCATTCGAAATGCCCCAAAAAATGGTGAGCCATTTGAAACGACACTATATGAAAATGTTGTTTTAACACAACTGCACATTTGAAAGTTATTTCGTTCTGTTATAGGTCAAATTCAAGCATCATATTCAGTCACTATCTTTAGCATCCATTACTACATTGATATCAATCGCTATTGCAAACATGGGCCATCACCTTCTGCATTTAAAACGGCCATCCATGACAACCCTCATTATTCCATAATGCTAATAATGCAAAATTAAAACCACATTTTTCGTGTGTCCCCAGCTTAGCTGAGTCAAACTGTACTAGAATTGTCAATATATTCTGCCTCAATTTTATTCTAGATCATTCAAAATGCCCCAAAAAATGGTGAGCCATTTCAAAACAATACTATACAAAGTCTTTCAGAAATCTCTTCTCTGTCAAATGTCTAAAAAATCGAACGAGAGATTTAAGAGAGCTGGTTTCTTCTATGACAAGTTCTATAGACCACAAAAATATTATATAATTGATACCCTGTTTGACATTTTGACATTGGACAATGCAAGGATTAGTGCTACAGTAGGCTATATATATGCAACATTCAGAAGAGTGATGAAACAAATTAAAACAACATTTTTGTGTGTCCCCAGCTTAGCTGAGTCAAACCGTACTAGAATTGTCAATATATTCTGCCTCAATTTTATTCTAGAGCATTCGAAATGCCTCAAAAAACGGTGAGCCATTTGAAACGACACTATATGAAAATGTTGTTTTAACACAACTGCACATTTGAAAGTTATTTCGTTCTGTTATAGGTCAAATTCAAGCATCATATTCAGCCACTATCTTTAGCATCCATTACTACATTGATATCAATCGCTATTGCAAACATGGGCCATCACCTTCTGCATTTAAAACGGCCATCCATGACAACCCTCATTATTCCATAATGCTAATAATGCAAAATTAAAACCACATTTTCGTGTGTCCCCAGCTTAGCTGAGTCAAACTGTACTAGAATTGTCAATATATTCTGCCTCAATTTTATTCTAGATCATTCAAAATGCCCCGAAAAATGGTGAGCCATTTCAAAACAATACTATACAAAGTCTTTCAGAAATCTCTTCTCTGTCAAATGTCTAAAAAAATCGAACGAGAGATTAAAAAGGTTTAAGAGAGCTGGTTTCTTCTATGACAAGTTCTATAGACCACAAAAATATTATATAATTGATACCCTGTTTTGACATTTTGACATTGGACAATGCAAGGATTAGTGCTACAGTAGGCTATAAATATGCAACATTCAGAAGAGTGATGAGACAAATTAAAACAACATTTTTGTGTGTCCCCAGCTTAGCTGAGTCAAACCGTACTAGAATTGTCAATATATTCTGCCTCAATTTTATTCTAGAGCATTCGAAATGCCCCAAAAAATGGTGAGCCATTTGAAACGACACTATATGAAAATGTTGTTTTAACACAACTGCACATTTGAAAGTTATTTCGTTCTGTTATAGGTCAAATTCAAGCATCATATTCAGTCACTATCTTTAGCATCCATTACTACATTGATATCAATCGCTATTGCAAATATGGGCCATCACCTTCTGCATTTAAAACGGCCATCCATGACAACCCTCATTATTCCATAATGCTAATAATGCAAAATTAAAACCACATTTTCGTGTGTCCCCAGCTTAGCTGAGTCAAACTGTACTAAATTGTCAATATATTCTGCCTCAATTTTATTCTAGATCATTCAAAATGCCCCGAAAAATGGTGAGCCATTTCAAAACAATACTATACAAAGTCTTTCAGAAATCTCTTCTCTGTCAAATGTCTAAAAAATCGAACGTGAGATACGAAAGGGTTTAAGAGAGCTGGTTTCTTCTATGACAAGTTCTATAGACCACAAAAATATTACCGTATATAATTGATACCCTGTTTGACATTGTGACATTGGACAATGCAAGGATTAGTGCTACAGTAGGCTATATATATGCAACATTCAGAAGAGTGATGAAACAAATTAAAACAACATTTTTGTGTGTCCCCAGCTTAGCTGAGTCAAACCCTACTAGAATTGTCAATATATTCTGCCTCAATTTTATTCTAGAGCATTCGAAATGCCTCAAAAAACGGTGAGCCATTTGAAACGACACTATATGAAACTGTTGTTTTAACACAACTGCACATTTGAAAGTTATTTCGTTCTGTTATAGGTCGAATTCAAGCATCATATTCAGCCACTATCTTTAGCATCCATTACTACATTGATATCAATCGCTATTGCAAACATGGGCCATCACCTTTTGCATTTAAAATGGTTCATCCATGACAACCCTCATTATTCCATAATGCTAATAATGCAAAATTAAAACCACATTTTCGTGTGTCCCCAGCTTAGCTGAGTCAAACTGTACTAGAATTGTCAATATATTCTGCCTCAATTTTATTCTAGATCATTCAAAATGCCCCGAAAAATGGTGAGCCATTTCAAAACGATACTATACAAAGTCTTTCAGAAATCTCTTCTCTGTCAAATGTCTAAAAAAATCGAACGAGAGACACGAAAGGGTTTAAGAGAGCTGGTTTCTTCTATGACAAGTTCTATAGACCACAAAAATATTATATAATTGATACCCTGTTTGACATTTTGACATTGGACAATGCAAGGATTAGTGCTACAGTAGGCTATATATATGCAACATTCAGAAGAGTGATGAAACAAATTAAAACAACATTTTTGTGTGTCCCCAGCTTAGCTGAGTCAAACCGTACTAGAATTGTCAATATATTCTGCCTCAATTTTATTCTAGAGCATTCGAAATGCCCCAAAAAATGGTGAGCCATTTGAAACGACACTATATGAAAATGTTGTTTTAACACAACTGCACATTTGAAAGTTATTTCGTTCTGTTATAGGTCAAATTCAAGCATCATATTCAGTCACTATCTTTAGCATCCATTACTACATTGATATCAATCGCTATTGCAAACATGGGCCATCACCTTCTGCATTTAAAACGGCCATCCATGACAACCCTCATTATTCCATAATGCTAATAATGCAAAATTAAAACCACATTTTCGTGTGTCCCCAGCTTAGCTGAGTCAAACTGTACTAGAATTGTCAATATATTCTGCCTCAATTTTATTCTAGATCATTCAAAATGCCCCGAAAAATGGTGAGCCATTTCAAAACAATACTATACAACGTCTTTCAGAAATCTCTTCTCTGTCAAATGTCTAAAAAATCGAACGTGAGATACGAAAGGGTTTAAGAGAGCTGGTTTCTTCTATGACAAGTTCTATAGACCACAAAAATATTACCGTATATAATTGATACCCTGTTTGACATTTTGACATTGGACAATGCAAGGATTAGTGCTACAGTAGGCTATATATATGCAACATTCAGAAGAGTGATGAAACAAATTAAAACAACATTTTTGTGTGTCCCCAGCTTAGCTGAGTCAAACCGTACTAGAATTGTCAATATATTCTGCCTCAATTTTATTCTAGAGCATTCGAAATGCCTCAAAAAACGGTGAGCCATTTGAAACGACACTATATGAAAATGTTGTTTTAACACAACTGCACATTTGAAAGTTATTTCGTTCTGTTATAGGTCAAATTCAAGCATCATATTCAGCCACTATCTTTAGCATCCATTACTACATTGATATCAATCGCTATTGCAAACATGGGCCATCACCTTCTGCATTTAAAACGGCCATCCATGACAACCCTCATTATTCCATAATGCTAATAATGCAAAATTAAAACCACATTTTCGTGTGTCCCCAGCTTAGCTGAGTCAAACTGTACTAGAATTGTCAATATATTCTGCCTCAATTTTATTCTAGATCATTCAAAATGCCCCGAAAAATGGTGAGCCATTTCAAAACAATACTATACAAAGTCTTTCAGAAATCTCTTCTCTGTCAAATGTCTAAAAAATCGAACGAGAGATTTAAGAGAGCTGGTTTCTTCTATGACAAGTTCTATAGACCACAAAAATATTATATAATTGATACCCTGTTTGACATTTTGACATTGGACAATGCAAGGATTAGTGCTACAGTAGGCTATAAATATGCAACATTCAGAAGAGTGATGAGACAAATTAAAACAACATTTTTGTGTGTCCCCAGCTTAGCTGAGTCAAACCGTACTAGAATTGTCAATATATTCTGCCTCAATTTTATTCTAGAGCATTCGAAATGCCCCAAAAAATGGTGAGCCATTTGAAACGACACTATATGAAAATGTTGTTTTAACACAACTGCACATTTGAAAGTTATTTACGTTCTGTTATAGGTCAAATTCAAGCATCATATTCAGTCACTATCTTTAGCATCCATTACTACATTGATATCAATCGCTATTGCAAACATGGGCCATCACCTTCTGCATTTAAAACGGCCATCCATGACAACCCTCATTATTCCATAATGCTAATAATGCAAAATTAAAACCACATTTTCGTGTGTCCCCAGCTTAGCTGAGTCAAACTGTACTAGAATTGTCAATATATTCTGCCTCAATTTTATTCTAGATCATTCAAAATGCCCCGAAAAATGGTGAGCCATTTCAAAACAATACTATACAAAGTCTTTCAGAAATCTCTTCTCTGTCAAATGTCTAAAAAATCGAAAGTGAGATACGAAAGGGTTTAAGAGAGCTGGTTTCTTCTATGACAAGTTCTATAGACCACAAAAATATTACCGTATATAATTGATACCTGTTTGACATTTTGACATTGGACAATGCAAGGATTAGTGCTACAGTAGGCTATATATATGCAACATTCAGAAGAGTGATGAAACAAATTAAAACAACATTTTTGTGTGTCCCCAGCTTAGCTGAGTCAAACCGTACTAGAATTGTCAATATATTCTGCCTCAATTTTATTCTAGAGCATTCGAAATGCCTCAAAAAACGGTGAGCCATTTGAAACGACACTATATGAAAATGTTGTTTTAACACAACTGCACATTTGAAAGTTATTTCGTTCTGTTATAGGTCAAATTCAAGCATCATATTCAGCCACTATCTTTAGCATCCATTACTACATTGATATCAATCGCTATTGCAAACATGGGCCATCACCTTCTGCATTTAAAACGGCCATCCATGACAACCCTCATTATTCCATAATGCTAATAATGCAAAATTAAAACCACATTTTCGTGTGTCCCCAGCTTAGCTGAGTCAAACTGTACTAGAATTGTCAATATATTCTGCCTCAATTTTATTCTAGATCATTCAAATGCCCAAAAATGGTGAGCCATTTCAAAACAATACTATACAAAGTCTTTCAGAAATCTCTTCTCTGTCAAATGTCTAAAAATCAAACGAGAGAGATACGAAAAGGTTTAAGAGAGCTGGTTTCTTCTATGACAAGTTCTATAGACCACAAAAATATTATATTGATACCCTGTTTGACATTTTGACATTGGACAATGCAAGGATTAGTGCTACAGTAGGCTATATATATGCAACATTCAGAAGAGTGATGAAACAAATTAAAACAACATTTTTGTGTGTCCCCAGCTTAGCTGAGTCAAACTGTACTAAATTGTCAATATATTCTGCCTCAATTTTATTCTAGATCATTCAAAATGCCCTCAAAAATGGTGAGCCATTTCAAAACGATACTATACAAAGTCTTTCAGAAATCTCTTCTCTGTCAAATGTCTAAAAATCGAACGAGAGATACGAAAAGGGTTTAAGAGAGCTGGTTTCTTCTATGACAAGTTCTATAGACCACAAAAATATTACAGTATATAATTGATACCCTGTTTGACATTTTGACATTGGACAATGCAAGGATTAGTGCTACAGTAGGCTATATATATGCAACATTCAGAAGAGTGATGAAACAAATTAAAACAACATTTTTGTGTGTCCCCAGCTTAGCTGAGTCAAACCGTACTAGAATTGTCAATATATTCTGCCTCAATTTTATTCTAGAGCATTCAAATGCCTCAAAAACGGTGAGCCATTTGAAACGACACTATATGAAACTGTTGTTTTAACACAACTGCACATTTGAAAGTTATTTCGTTCTGTTATAGGTCGAATTCAAGCATCATATTCAACCACTATCTTTAGCATCCATTACTACATTGATATCAATCGCTATTGCAAACATGGGCCATCACCTTTTGCATTTAAAACGGTTCATCCATGACAACCCTCATTATTCCATAATGCTAATAATGCAAAATTAAAACCACATTTTCGTGTGTCCCCAGCTTAGCTGAGTCAAACTGTACTAGAATTGTCAATATATTCTGCCTCAATTTTATTCTAGATCATTCAAAATGCCCCGAAAAATGGTGAGCCATTTCAAAACGATACTATACAAAGTCTTTCAGAAATCTCTTCTCTGTCAAATGTCTAAAAAATCGAACGAGAGATACGAAAAGGTTTAAGAGAGCTGGTTTCTTCTATGACAAGTTCTATAGACCACAAAAATATTATATAATTGATACCCTGTTTGACATTTTGACATTGGACAATGCAAGGATTAGTGCTACAGTAGGCTATATATATGCAACATTCAGAAGAGTGATGAAACAAATTAAAACAACATTTTTGTGTGTCCCCAGCTTAGCTGAGTCAAACTGTACTAGAATTGTCAATATATTCTGCCTCAATTTTTTATTCTAGAGCATTCGAAATGCCCCAAAAAATGGTGAGCCATTTGAAACAACACTATATGAAAATGTTGTTTTAACACAACTGCACATTTGAAAGTTATTTCGTTCTGTTATAGGTCAAATTCAAGCATCATATTCAGTCACTATCTTTAGCATCCATTACTACATTGATATCAATCGCTATTGCAAACATGGGCCATCACCTTCTGCATTTAAAACGGCCATCCATGACAACCCTCATTATTCCATAATGCTAATAATGCAAAATTAAAACCACATTTTCGTGTGTCCCCAGCTTAGCTGAGTCAAACTGTACTAGAATTGTCAATATATTCTGCCTCAATTTTATTCTATATCATTCAAAATGCCCCGAAAAATGGTGAGCCATTTCAAAACAATACTATACAAAGTCTTTCAGAAATCTCTTCTCTGTCAAATGTCTAAAAAATCGAACGAGAGATGCGAAAGGGTTTAAGAGAGCTGGTTTCTTCTATGACAAGTTCTATAGACCACAAAAATATTACACGTATATAATTGATACCTGTTTGACATTTTGACATTGGACAATGCAAGGATTAGTGCTACAGTAGGCTATATATATGCAACATTCAGAAGAGTGATGAAACAAATTAAAACAACATTTTTGTGTGTCCCCAGCTTAGCTGAGTCAAACCGTACTAGAATTGTCAATATATTCTGCCTCAATTTTATTCTAGAGCATTCGAAATGCCTCAAAAAACGGTGAGCCATTTGAAACGACACTATATGAAACTGTTGTTTTAACACAACTGCACATTTGAAAGTTATTTCGTTCTGTTATAGGTCGAATTCAAGCATCATATTCAACCACTATCTTTAGCATCCATTACTACATTGATATCAATCGCTATTGCAAACATGGGCCATCACCTTTTGCATTTAAAACGGTTCATCCATGACAACCCTCATTATTCCATAATGCTAATAATGCAAAATTAAAACCACATTTTCGTGTGTCCCCAGCTTAGCTGAGTCAAACTGTACTAGAATTGTCAATATATTCTGCCTCAATTTTATTCTAGATCATTCAAAATGCCCCGAAAAATGGTGAGCCATTTGAAACGACACTATATGAAAATGTTGTTTTAACACAACTGCACATTTGAAAGTTATTTCGTTCTGTTATAGGTCAAATTCAAGCATCATATTCAGTCACTATCTTTAGCATCCATTACTACATTGATATCAATCGCTATTGCAAACATGGGCCATCACCTTCTGCATTTAAAACGGCCATCCATGACAACCCTCATTATTCCATAATGCTAATAATGCAAAATTAAAACCACATTTTCGTGTGTCCTCAGCTTAGCTGAGTCAAACTGTACTAGAATTGTCAATATATTCTGCCTCAATTTTATTCTAGATCATTCAAAATGCCCCGAAAAATGGTGAGCCATTTCAAAACGATACTATACAAAGTCTTTCAGAAATCTCTTCTCTGTCAAATGTCTAAAAAAATCGAACGAGAGACACGAAAGGGTTTAAGAGAGCTGGTTTCTTCTATGACAAGTTCTATAGACCACAAAAATATTATATAATTGATACCCTGTTTGACATTTTGACATTGGACAATGCAAGGATTAGTGCTACAGTAGGCTATATATATATGCAACATTCAGAAGAGTGATGAAACAAATTAAAACAACATTTTTGTGTGTCCCCAGCTTAGCTGAGTCAAACCGTACTAGAATTGTCAATATATTCTGCCTCAATTTTATTCTAGAGCATTCGAAATGCCCCAAAAAATGGTGAGCCATTTGAAACGACACTATATGAAAATGTTGTTTTAACACAACTGCACATTTGAAAGTTATTTCGTTCTGTTATAGGTCAAATTCAAGCATCATATTCAGTCACTATCTTTAGCATCCATTACTACATTGATATCAATCGCTATTGCAAACATGGGCCATCACCTTCTGCATTTAAAACGGCCATCCATGACAACCCTCATTATTCCATAATGCTAATAATGCAAAATTAAAACCACATTTTCGTGTGTCCCCAGCTTAGCTGAGTCAAACTGTACTAGAATTGTCAATATATTCTGCCTCAATTTTATTCTAGATCATTCAAAATGCCCCGAAAAATGGTGAGCCATTTCAAAACGATACTATACAAAGTCTTTCAGAAATCTCTTCTCTGTCAAATGTCTAAAAAATCGAACGAGAGATGCGAAAGGGTTTAAGAGAGCTGGTTTCTTCTATGACAAGTTCTATAGACCACAAAAATATTACCGTATATAATTGATACCCTGTTTGACATTTTGACATTGGACAATGCAAGGATTAGTGCTACAGTAGGCTATATATAAGCAACATTCAGAAGAGTGATGAAACAAATTAAAACAACATTTTTGTGTGTCCCCAGCTTAGCTGAGTCAAACCGTACTAGAATTGTCAATATATTCTGCCTCAATTTTATTCTAGAGCATTCAAATGCCCCAAAAATGGTGAGCCATTTGAAACGACACTATATGAAAATGTTGTTTAACACAACTGCACATTTGAAAGTTATTTCGTTCTGTTATAGGTCAAATTCAAGCATCATATTCAGTCACTATCTTTAGCATCCATTACTACATTGATATCAATCGCTATTGCAAACATGGGCCATCACCTTCTGCATTTAAAACGGCCATCCATGACAACCCTCATTATTCCATAATGCTAATAATGCAAAATTAAAACCACATTTTCGTGTGTCCCCAGCTTAGCTGAGTCAAACTGTACTAGAATTGTCAATATATTCTGCCTCAATTTTATTCTATATCATTCAAAATGCCCCGAAAAATGGTGAGCCATTTCAAAACGATACTATACAAAGTCTTTCAGAAATCTCTTCTCTGTCAAATGTCTAAAAAATCGAACGAGAGATGCGAAAGGGTTTAAGAGAGCTGGTTTCTTCTATGACAAGTTCTATAGACCACAAAAATATTACCGTATATAATTGATACCCTGTTTGACATTTTGACATTGGACAATGCAAGGATTAGTGCTACAGTAGGCTATATATATGCAACATTCAGAAGAGTGATGAAACAAATTAAAACAACATTTTTGTGTGTCCCCAGCTTAGCTGAGTCAAACCGTACTAGAATTGTCAATATATTCTGCCTCAATTTTATTCTAGAGCATTCGAAATGCCTCAAAAAACGGTGAGCCATTTGAAACGACACTATATGAAACTGTTGTTTTAACACAACTGCACATTTGAAAGTTATTTCGTTCTGTTATAGGTCGAATTCAAGCATCATATTCAACCACTATCTTTAGCATCCATTACTACATTGATATCAATCGCTATTGCAAACATGGGCCATCACCTTTTGCATTTAAAACGGTTCATCCATGACAACCCTCATTATTCCATAATGCTAATAATGCAAAATTAAAACCACATTTTCGTGTGTCCCCAGCTTAGCTGAGTCAAACTGTACTAGAATTGTCAATATATTCTGCCTCAATTTTATTCTAGATCATTCAAAATGCCCCGAAAAATGGTGAGCCATTTCAAAACGATACTATACAAAGTCTTTCAGAAATCTCTTCTCTGTCAAATGTCTAAAAAATCGAACGTGAGATACGAAAAGGTTTAAGAGAGCTGGTTTCTTCTATGACAAGTTCTATAGACCACAAAAATATTATATAATTGATACCCTGTTTGACATTTTGACATTGGACAATGCAAGGATTAGTGCTACAGTAGGCTATATATATGCAAAATTCAGAAGAGTGATGAAAAAAATTAAAACAACATTTTTGTGTGTCCCCAGCTTAGCTGAGTCAAACTGTACTAGAATTGTCAATATATTCTGCCTCAATTTTTATTCTAGAGCATTAAATGCCCAAAAAATGGTGAGCCATTTGAAACAACACTATATGAAAATGTTGTTTTAACACAACTGCACATTTGAAAGTTATTTCGTTCTGTTATAGGTCAAATTCAAGCATCATATTCAGTCACTATCTTTAGCATCCATTACTACATTGATATCAATCGCTATTGCAAACATGGGCCATCACCTTCTGCATTTAAAACGGCCATCCATGACAACCCTCATTATTCCATAATGCTAATAATGCAAAAATTAAAACCACATTTTCGGGTGTCCCCAGCTTAGCTGAGTCAAACTGTACTAGAATTGTCAATATATTCTGCCTCAATTTTATTCTAGATCATTCAAAATGCCCCAAAAAATGGTGAGCCATTTCAAAACGATACTATACAAAGTCTTTCAGAAATCTCTTCTCTGTCAAATGTCTAAAAATCGAACGAGAGATGCGAAGGGTTTAAGAGAGCTGGTTTCTTCTATGACAAGTTCTATAGACCACAAAAATATTATATAATTGATACCCTGTTTGACATTTTGACATTGGACAATGCAAGGATTAGTGCTACAGTAGGCTATATATATGCAAAATTCAGAAGAGTGATGAAAAAAATTAAAACAACATTTTTGTGTGTCCCCAGCTTAGCTGAGTCAAACTGTACTAGAATTGTCAATATATTCTGCCTCAATTTTTTATTCTAGAGCATTCGAAATGCCCCGAAAAATGGTGAGCCATTTGAAACGACACTATATGAAAATGTTGTTTTAACACAACCGCACATTTGAAAGTTATTTCGTTCTGTTATAGGTTGAATTCAAACATCATATTCAGCCACTATCTTTAGCATCCATTGCTACATTGATATCAATCGCTATTGCAAACATGGGCCATCATCTTCTGCATTTAAAACGGCTCATCCATGTGACATATATATATATATATATATATATATATGTGTGTATATATGTGTGTGTATATATATATATATATACACACACACTACACACACACACACATATATATATATATTTTTTTAATGCCCTCGGTACTTCATTCCCGAGGACTTATGAAAAAAATTGTCCAGAGACATATAGAAATAGTGTGCTAACTCGTCCGGTTCGAGGCATGGAAACGATCCTCGAAGGTGATTGTGCTGAAGGCGTTGTAGTGTGATTTATATATATATATATATATATACACACACATATATATATATATATATATATATATATATATATATATATATATATATGCATGATAAATTTTGGAGTCAGACAGTTTTGCTTTATTTTTCTCAAAGCGAATTGTGCTATGAGAGAAGCCTGATGAGTTTGTGCACTAATATTAACACTAAAGACAATACTGCTTCATCAACAAATGCAAAAATGCAGCAAGACAATATTAATTAAATCATTGCAGAGACATACAAAATTAATTAATGGAAATGCTTACTCGTTTTTGGACTTCTCTTGGAGACGTAGATATTGCACGACATTAAGAAGAGTTCTTACAGATTCGGTATTCTTTAACTGACCATCTAATGTACATAAAATCAAAATAGCCACTGATGCAGAAGAGAAGTCAATGAAGAGGACAGAAGCAGAATCAATATAATCTAAAGCTAGTAAAATATGAAATACCAGATATCTGAACACAAATTTCAGCAAACTGCCTTCACAGACCCAGGAAGAAAATACTGTGCTTAGAACAGTCATCTAGATTTTCATGGCTACAATATACAGTGCCAGTATCATTGATAATTAGTGGGCCTAACTGCATGTGTACTAATGAAGTACACATGGAATATATACCGACCGAGGAAAAGTATATAATGAATCATTTATTAATAAATTAATTATTAATAAATCATTAAATTATTATATTTATTTTTTATATTTATAATATATATTAAATAATTATTAATTATTAATAAAATATTAAATTATTAGAAAATTAATAATTTACATCAAAATAAAAATGCACTGCTGAAATAGCATCAAAGCCCGAACGCGTCTAACCTTTTCTACTGGAACGAGATGACGGAGGCGGTGTCCGAGACCTGCAGATTTGTTTCAATAAACTAGAGACCCGTTCCGACAAAATCTTCCTACACTTCATTTCACCAGTATCAGACAATAAGATGTTGTGAAACACAAATGGTAGAACCAGTTCACAGAAGTCTGTCTGTGGTGCAAGAACAAGAAACAAAAGCTCTTAATGCAAATTTTTAATTTAGAAAATCATTGAACTCGATTTCAAAACATGCAAAGAACTTACGCAAGGCAGAAGATTCAGATATAGTTAAAAGTGAAATCTTTGCTCTACATTAACCAAAATAAATCAGAACTCTCTCCAAAACAGTTTCAAGTTGCCTTAAATTTCGAACACTGACTGACTCCTTAATATTAACAACAATATGATAATTGTAGAGAATCATAAAACAGTGTACCTACTACGTACCTGCACCTGACAAACTGGATCGAGCCATTTTAATACTTCATCCTGAATGCATCCACTGTTCAAAAGCGCAGACAACAAGCCCTGTATCCAATTTCTGTGGCTAATTTGGGAAGAATTCCAGAGTACGTCATTATCCACAAGTGCAGCGAACTCATTGGGCTTATCTGATAGCACAATTTGCTTCGAGAACAACAAATCAAAACAATCTGGCTCAAAAATTTATCACTTCAAGCATTGCAGGCAATAAAGTTATTATACCGAAATCATATCACTCAGAAAATTACTTAGTGGGAGCTTTGAGACTGTTATAAAGGAGAAAATTTGGAGGGTGTCTCAAAAACTGTAAACTATTATTACAGCTGCGATAAATAAAAATAATATTTATAAGAGTCTGTTTGAAAATGAAATACTGGTTGTATCAATTAAGTTATCTGAACAGCCATTTGCAATATTTTGTAAGCAGCACATCAAATAAGCACAGTCATAAGTATGAGTTTTATCTGCATAATTTACTTTAAATTTATGCTTGTGTTTTCTCAAATAATCAACAGAAAAATTTTAAAATGTAAAAACCAAAATCTTGCTATTACTTGCTCTCTGTGAGATGACGACAAAAATGGGCGCAGATACAGAAATAGGTGGTCGTCTGGTAAACGAGATTTATAAATGGACACAAAATTCTTGCCAGCTTTTGTTGACAGAACATTTTTCAGCACGTCACACGTTGCAGATACCAGGGCCACACTACAAGATGCAATGTCAGCTCTCAACATCTTAACCCCTTAACTGTGTATTTAACTGTAACTCAATGTAAAATGGATAGATATATCCGGGATCCCCAGTTAAGGGGTTAATTGCAGAATAGAAAAGATAGTGTGAAACATATTTGTCATAGATCAATGGGAATGCAAGTGCAGAAAATGTAATCTAGTTCAAGAAAATTTTGCAATATTTACCAATCTGATTGATACTAAACTATAACTCTAGTATTTGACACATATATCAGGCTGCAAATAAAATCCTAGAAGTAGGGAATACAAACTGACGATGACAAATAAAAACTAAACAGAAAAGGCAGACACATAATTACTAAAGCAAAGCACAAGTAAAAGAAAAAAAAAATTAAAAAACTAACAAACAAATCATATTCTAGAGACACAAGGAAGATAGTCATGATCTCTTATCAAAAATAACAAATCGCTGTTAAGCAATGCGTAAATTTCGAAAAACCAACTTACTGCGGATCCACCAGATAAGAATTCAGAGCATGAAATATCTGGCAATACTGCTGCATTTGAACGTCGTTTGGAAAACACGACAAGATGTCAGAAAGAACTTCAGACGACGATGAGTCCACCGTGTTAATTCCATTTACTGGTCCATCACATTGCAAGTTCATCATTCCAAGAGTACCAATGCATTTGGCCAATTCCATTTCAAAGTCTGCATTTCCAACATAGTCCGAAGAAGTCACCAATTTTAAAAGGTCCTCAACAAGTTGGTATAATGATCGACTGACTCTTGGTTCTAGAAAAAGAATAAACCATAATTAAAATAAAGTCCTAGCTTCCACCAATGTTGTTTGTAAAGAGATTAGTATCAGGATCTCCTCCAGCCCCACCCCAATTTCTGCACAATAAACTTATAAGTTTACACTATCTTCCTCTTTTCATGCAATATTGAACTTTGCAAAGGACCATAGAGCAGTCATAAGAATTGTGTAGATAATGAAAATATGCAACTTCATTTTAACTCAAAAATTCTGTTTAACCCCTTTATGCATGAAAGGCAAGAGAAAGACAGTTCAACAACACAGAGCTAAACTGAAACTGAACTGAAACTATTAAATACTATCTACAATCTATTGCAAATAAAGTGTTTCAGCCAGGAGCAAATACCTTGGCTAGGATCTGCCAAGAGAAGTTTAAGCTTGTGACAGCCACCAGACAGTTGAATGTTCAGTCTCAGCAGTGCTTCGGGTCTGCTGTTAGAGCCACGAAAACTAACAACTGTTCTGTTGAACCGATTAACTCTCAAGAACAGGTCAATTTCCTATAACAAACAAATGAAAACTTTACATCGTAACTTGAAAACATTATTGCAGTTACCAACAAAAAAATGTTACTCGGCATGGTAAGATACTATCAAAGGCATTTTATAATCATCTAATGACTATTCCAAGTGACAACAGCTGTTTCCATCGTCAAATTACAAAAAATAAACCAGAAAAAGTTAAATCCAAATAAGTCTTTAGATTCACATTCTCAATGGCAGGCTATAAAAACTTCATCGTACACAAGTCATGGTCACTAGAGCAGATAAGACGTTCAGTATTGTGACCAAACGTGAAGAACAGCATTAAATACCTCCAATGTAGAATTAATTCCACTGGAAGCATTACACTTCAGCAAGTTATACACCTTCCTGGCATTTTGAAAAGATGGCTTTTCAGGCAGTGGATCCATCTTCAATATTGCAACCTGCAATCTGTCTGCATTTCGGATGAATATGCAGTCAACGATCTCTTCACACTGTTCAGAAATAAAATAAATTCTAGATTACTTAGACAACAATTCATAGCCTTAAAAGTGAAATTGATTATGACAGAAAACATGCAAATGCCAGAAAAATAAACAAAAACTATTCCAAACTGAAGGGTGGATTCCAGGAGACTGCATCAAGAAAATATGCTGCAGCCTGAAATAATTAGGAAAACAGACTTCAGGAGATCAGAAAAAACATCCGTGTTTTAACTGAAAGTCTGTGCTAATTGAGTTAAAAGAAACCCATCTTGGTCAGTCCAATAAAATTATCTGTGCAAACAATGGGTCTAGGCAATCAGAGTCTATGTTGAGGGGGTTTCAATGTGACAAAATACAAGACAGCCAAGCACGTCTCACATTTGAAGACAACGCATGTACAGAGCATGAAAAATCGACAAGTTAAGCGAACAGCCCACAAATAAAATACAATCAGTTCATAATTCCCACCTTTGCCTTTAAATCTTCTCTCAAATCTACCAACGGAATGATGTTACTGATAATGACAGAAATATAGAGCGCAAGTTCCTGAAAAAAATAAACCCGAAATGGTCACAAACAGCAACGAAAACAAAAAAATGTCAGGCAAGCCACTCGAACATTGCTTAACCCATTGGTGCTGTAAGGCCAATATTTCTGCTTTGCTACGTGGATCACCAGGGCGAAAGGCTTAAACAATTTGACAAGTTAGTGGCCAGCCACACAGTACACACATTCTTACATAAGACCACCAAATTAAATTCAATACTACTGGAGCCAAATCCAGTCTCTTTTACCAGTTAAGCTGTAGAAAATAATTTGAAATCAATTAATAATAAATTACAATAAAACTCCAACAAACATCACATTGAGGAAACTGTTCAAATAGTGTATTTTAGTGAGTCGTATAAAACATACGACATCCAGAGTGAGAGAAGCTCACAAATGCTGCAAGGAGGGCGATACAAGGATGAATAACATTGCGCTGGCATGTAAAGTAAAGTAAAATCTCGTGGATTTCTATAGCGCCTTGGAAAGCAGCACAACATGTCAGCATTAAGAGAAGAGATCAAAAGCTGAACGTACCTGATGACAGAGAGGTAACATTGTTTCCAAAATCTTGCTCAAAATATCACAGCAGATAAAGAGAACATCACATTTCTCATCATCACAAGCCTCAGACCTGAAAGTAAACAGCAAGTAAAAAAGCAAATTTTCATTATTATTTAACTATTCCTGAATGAAGAGAATCTTTAGGACAGTGATTGGAGCATATTGGAGATGAGTTCTTTCGCCAAAACTCTAAAATATAATCTTTGGAGTGAAATAAGCAAATCAGCCTACTGTGCTAGTGCATAGTTTCTATTTCAATATAAATTCACATACTATAAATATCCCATAACACACAGTTTGGTCTCTCTCTCTCTCTCTCTCTCTCTCTCTCTCTCTCTCTCTCTCTCTCTCTCTCTCTCTCTCTCTCTCTCTCTCTCTCTCTCTCTCTCTCTCTCTCTCTCCTCCCCCCCTCCCTTTCCCTATACCAAGGTTTCTATTATAGCAAATATGGCACTTATTCATGTAGCAAGTGTCATCCAATGTCAATGTCAATAACATCAACAGTATCATCAATAAAACTACAAAATTAAAATGATTTTCAATTATTATAACAATGAAAGTATCACTCAAATAATTATAAATAATGAATTCATCAGTACTTATATTTTCAGGTAATTAATCAATGCATCTATGCAAATGGCACGACAATGCCAAAAACCTACAAAATTCCCTTCAAAATGTACATTAACAAAAATGACATGACAGAAAATTCAATTCTCTTACCCAGAAGAAATTTGATCGTAAATAAAGTGAAGAGGTTTGTAGACGATGTCACGCATAATGTATGCTTGACTGTTGCCCAAGAGCTTTGGAAAGTCCTTCAGAAGAATATGTACAAAGAGCTGATAGGCCAACAGAATTCGATGCTTGGCTACTGTTGAATGTACCTTTGAAAGATGTAAAGAGAGTAGCAATAGGACCTTTGGATTCCATCCTGAATTCAAAGACAAGAAATCAATATAATGATAGTCAATAGCTTTTTAAGTATGAAAGTCATGCTCTATTTTATCTGCCTGATCAACTTTAGGTTACTTTAAATTCATTGTATCTATTTCAATCACTTGATGATAAAAATCGGTGAAAATGGCAGAAATATTAACTATGATAAAAAAAGTGCCCGAACTTCAAGACAGACAGCTCTCTAAGTCAATAGGAAAAAAATATAAAGCAACATTTGAAGCAATGAAGTCAAATTTCTAAAACCTAGTGGGGCCATGTCCCCTTCCTACCTTCCCAAAAGCAACTTATTCGGTGACTTATTGCAACTCAATTCATTTTTGAAAAACCAAAAAATTTTCCAAACCTCACCAAGCATATTTTAAAATGCTCAATTCACTTGGAAATGAAACACAGAAATATTATATCACTCACATAGCTAATGTATCATAAACATTAGCAGCAAGTGTCTGAGGTTAACAACACCTGTGAATAATGAGAAAGTTGTCAACACATCAGCAGTGGCATCATCAAACCTAAATTCACCATGTCTGGTATAAAATTCAGGGTACTATCTGGCAGAAATAATCACCAACAAGGATATATCACATTTTCTAAATTTTTCTAGGATGCTAAAGCATTAAGGCATACAAAACCTGTCGCTGTGCCAAAAGAGAAACAATTGAACCAGTATCAGCACCACAAGACTTAGTGATATAGTCCAATGTAGCCATAACAACTTCTGCATACACACAACTTGCAGCTGGTCCCAGATGCTGGTTACTATAATGAAGATAACAACCAAATAACTGAACGATTAACCAAACTACCATATGTCCAATAACTGATGTATGTCCAATACAGAATGTTTAGTATACCGGTATTTCAAAACTCATAGCCATACTCCCTTGCTTGTCAATGATCTAAATTGCACTCTTTTCAACAATGAAGCAACAAAGAACTGTGCTGACTATTATTATCAAATTATTATTAATATCAAATTATTATTATTAAACTGACAATTTCTTGTGGGCCACATTATCAAAATGTCAGGAACAAGGGCACTTTACAGAGTCCAATAAAATAAAATAAAATAGTAGTCATCAAAAATGAATGGAAAACAATCTAAGGCAGAAGAGAATAAGATTTTCTAAACAAATAAGTCTTATTAATATAAGACTATACCTTGCATCAGTGACACGTTCATTATCTGTCGCATCATTTAAGGATAACAAAATACCGACTACAACTGCTTCCAAGTTCTCCAACATTGATCTCTTTACTACCTGTATATTTTTAAAATCACAAATACTAATTCAGTATGCTGAAATCATCAATCAAAACAGTGGTACACGATCCCATTTCACCTCCGAGTAGAAATAAAAGAGGCGCTATACAAATGCCAATGCCACATCACTAGCAAGCATCACAGCACATGATAAAGAGAATTCCAAATCAAGAAACCAAATTGCAATAACCGGCTCCAGACGCTTTGTCGCAAAGTCAATTAAATGCCCAATGCCGTTTATCTTAATTAAAGTCAACAAGATAAAAAGCAAATTGTCTAAAAGTAACAAAGTCCAACCTCTTCGGTAAGTTCATTGACAGCTGCATTGTAACACTGTTTGGCGACCGGCAACCTCTTCAAAAACGAGCCATCCGCTGTTGAAAAGCCATTCGGAGAAAGCTCACTGACCGCCAACGAGGGGAGTATGTGGACAAGAAGCAAAGGCAGACAGGACTCCACAGCGGTGCGCCGATCAACGTCCAACAGCTCACACACATCAGCTATGGCGTCCTGTTTGAGATTAAGCATCAGATGCGTCACAATCAGTGTGTAGTTGGCTCTGAAAAAACACAATCAACAAACTCTGTGTATCGAGATCGCATTATTATTTAAATGGCAGAAGACCAGTTGATACAGGAAGCAAGATGACACCTAAGATTTACATATGCAGAGAAATTGCATTTCAAAAGTAGGATACCAAAATTGTAGTGACTTCAGTTAAAGGTAAAGGTACGTCCCGTACTTGAGTACAAGCGTTGGGTTCCAGTGCTTATCTCCAGTTCAGGCAATCAGCGACCTAAGTGGCATAAGTAATTAGTCTTACTTTCCCCAGACCCACGTTTTACCTCACAGCTTAACGCTGCTCCTCAATCTACAACCACCCTCTAGTGAGTAAGACTGAGTCGACCTTAGGGCTTCTGCAGGTATCGAACCCACGACCACCTGCTCTATCGACAAGTGGTGTTACCACTCTGCCAGTTTCTTGCCCGACTTCATTTAGCAATGATCAAATGCTTCTCGTTAGAATCAAATAAAATTTAAATCAAAATAAACATCTGTACAATAACTTGCATTATGGACCAGCCCAGATATACAGAATCCAGTGATTAATTACGATAGAAGTGTGCTACACAACAGCAAAAAAGCAGTATGCAAACAAGAAGACTAACTGGTAGAAGGCAGCTTGTGAGTTGAAATCCAGAAGCTGAAACTGAAAATCGTCCACAGAAAAGTTGTTTTCAATCCAGCATTCTAGAAGATATTCCAAATGATTCTCAATATAACTGCGGGTGCTTTCATACGCTAGACTGGCTGCTGTTTGAGTGAGCATCTGCAAAACATTTAAGAGAAATTGGAGTTTTATAAGAGAAAACTTTCTGGAAGAATAAATAAGTCAATGCACAACTGCACATATTCAAAAAACTAAAATGACTAACAAACTATGTAAGTAGAGACAATACTGTAAGAAATTAAAACCTGCTTGATTTCATCCTCGGAAGATCATCAGAAGCATAGATATGAATGAAATTAGTATGAAGAATAACTCAGAATTGACTCAAAAAAGAGGCAAAAGAAGATCGATATGACACCATGAAATGGACACATATATGAAAATTAGTGATTCTCAGTTTCAGGCATCTGTCCAGTTTCAGATGTCATGACACAAAGCCAAAAAATTCCTACATTACGAAAGACCACAAAGTTGACAATAAATCGCTTGCTTAAAAGTATTCAAACTGCACGAAGCATAAAACTTTTATTGCGGTTACAATACAGCAGCTGTTTGGTCTGGAAAGCAACGTTCCCTCTAAGCCAAGGGAGCATTGCTGGAAAGCATGGACATCAATTTAAACAATGACCTCACAGCAAAGCAATGATGATAAGGTTTCACAGTAAACAAAATGAAAGCGATTCTCCCACCTTTCTGACAAGCTTGATATCAAAGTGTCTTTCTTTCATCAACAGAAACAATTCATAAAGTGCCTTTTTTTGACACACCTCGCTTGTTAGTGAGATACAATTCAGTGCATGCAAAACACTCGATTGTGCCGATAATACACGGTCTCTGACGACTGTCGGATCTCCTGGGCACTTCTAATAAAATAATTGCAAAACTCTGCAGTGAGTTGAAGTACAGTCGTACAAAAGAACAAAAGCAAAGCACGTGCATTACACTACTAAGCAGCTAGCATACATGATAATTTCACAAACTGGATGAATGACAGATAAATGATAACAATCAGCATTTGAAGCATAACTGCTTAATAAGTTTCTCCAAACCAAAATCAATCATTACTGCACATTGCATGAACTGATTACTACAACCACAAATCCAAGACAATTCTTAAATTTCCAGTTTATAAGTCACATCATCATTGATTTGAAATTCATATTTTAAAATCATATTGAAGGCTCGTAGAGTTGCCTGAAAAAAATTCCAGTAGTCTTCAAGAAATAGGCATACAGATTTACCTGAGTATCTAGAAGCACATGGAGGTTGCTGATAATGTCTTCAAAAACCTGACCCTGAATACTGTTTGGGTACGGAACAAACTTCTCATTTAGACATTTTTTGAAGTAACTGCACAACAACAAAAGCAGTGTTCAAGTAGATTTGCATACAGAACACACCAAACAAATACACTTCTTCCAAACATACAGTATTTCATCAATAAAATCATACATCACTTTTCCATGTGACTTCAAATAGAACAATTAAGAATAATAGCAATAACAACAAATTACTTAATTAACATACAGCGTCGTGGACGAAGCAGCAAATAATCTGACACTCATAAAACGATCTTTGAATAATGTCGGCAATTCCGATCTCATGTTCCTGTTCAAGTCTTTCAACATCCAAACTGACCACTTGTCATCTGGATCATACTGTAATTGAGAATCATTTTAGAAAACTATTTCAGAATAAAATAATCACATAACTCGTGAAAAGGTCTACAAGCCTTAATGACAACAATGGAACATTAAATTATCCTAAACACTCATGAAAATTATCTAATCAATAAAAGAAATTTGGCTTCAAAGTACCAAACATAATAAAAACTGAACGAGTACAAGCATTTTACATTAGCGCTCTGCATAAATTTCATAAACACTACAGGCATTTATCGATGTTACAAATTGACAAAAAACTTTACTTCTACTCCAAACACTGGCTAAATCGCAGATATGATCAATCCAAAAATTCATTCAAATTCAAAATCCAACCTTAATAAACTCAACCATGACCCTTGCTATTGCCAGCTGTGTCTTTTCTGGATAAAGGCCTTCTCCGGTGCGCTTCCAGAACAAGCCGTGCATCGTAGCAGCCATCTTGCGCGACTGATTCAATGAATCAGACGAATCGTCTCCAGCACGGCTGCACATGTGTGGCAACAACTGACCGATCATCTCCACAACGGTGCAACATGCAACCGGATCAGAGGAACAGTTCTTACAGACCAATCTGCCAGTAAAAATGCCGAACTGTTTGCAAAGAAACTAAAGACGCACTTATTTAACATCTCCTACAAGTGTCCCCTCTAAAGTGCTCTTGACTTTGGCCTTCACCATAGGTGGATTTTATTAAAGGCTAGGGTAGGCTTAAGTCTACCCAACTAATACCACCAAAACAAAAAAATTCCAGGCAAAAAATTCAATATTTTGTTTTTTCCATCAACACCAGGTTGACATAGAAGAAAATTTTCAAATATGTAGTAATTTCTGCCTAGTTCAATAGAGGGTGCTAGCCCTCTGGACCACCCAACTCAAAGATTTAGTCGCTCCTCCCAAGAAATCAAAAGTTATAGGTCTATCAAAGAATACATTCTACCGGTATACAAAGTCTTTCAGAAATCTGTTTTCTGTCAATTGTCTAAAAAAATCAAAGGAGAGATACGAAGGGGTTTAAGAGAGCTGGTTTCCAGTATGACAATTTCTATAGACCACAAAAATACCATATAATTGATATCCTGATTTACATAGACAATGCAAGAAAACAGTAGGCTATAGATATGACAAATTCAGAAGAATGAAACAAATTAAAACCACATTTTCTATCCCCACCTTAGCTGAGTCAAACTGTACTAGAATTGTCAATATATTCTGCCTCAATTTTATTCTAGAGCATTCAAATGCCCCAAAAAATGGTGAGCCATTTGAAACGACACTAGCAAATGTCTAAAAAATCTGAGAGCTGGTTTCTTGAATGACAAGTTCTATAGACCAAAAAATATTATATAAATGATACCCTGTTTGACATATGACAATGCAAGGATTAGTGAAATCAAAACTTATAGGCCCTATAAAAATTCAGAAGAGTGATGAAACAAATTAAAACCACATTTTTCGTGTGCTTAGCTGAGTCAAACTGCTTGTCAATATATTCTGCCTCAATTTTATTCTAAATCATTCGAAATGCCCCGAAAGATGGTGAGCCATTTGAATCGATACTAGCCCCATACCCAAAAATAGCTTGACATAGAAGAAATCAAAAGTTATAGTGCTATAAAGGAATATGTTTTATATGTGTTACCATGCATACAGCTATAGGAAAAATAGCAATTGACATAGAAGAAAATTTTCTAATACGTATCAATTTCTGCCTATTTCAGTAGAGGGTGCTAGCCCTCTGGACCACCCAACTCAAAGATTTAGTCACTCCTCCCAAGAAATCAAAAGTTATAGGCTAATAAGAATAATAAGACTAATAAAATAATAATAATAATAATAAAATAATAATAATAATAATAATAATAATAATAATAATAATAATAATAATAATAATAATAACAATAATAATAATAATAATAATAATAATAATAATAATAATAATAATAACAACATAACACCCACACATAAAAATTTAGCACACAGTTGTTCCTAAGCATCATAATACATTACAATGCAACCTGTAGCCAAGTGGTCTTGTCCAGCCAAGTGATGGTTGTTGTAGCAGCTGCAACAGAGATTTTTAATTCCAAGAAGGCTTTTAAAGATTGAGTGGTTCTGGAGTTTTGGGCATAACGATTGTTTATATGGCATGTAAAGTGGGGTACCCGGTAAATGGGGCGGAGGGTTAAATTTTGAATAAGTAAGTATTGCTTTCACTATATTCCTCTTAATTGATTACCAAAAGTGCATAATCATTCTAGCTTCTCTCCAAAATTAGCATACTCTTTCTAATTCCTACTGTTGATTAACATTTTGTAAACATACAAAAATACAACTGTACAAAAGTGACCAATTATATGGCAAGCACCAAATCATACACATTAAACCAAAATCACCAACCTTATAGAATCAATAAGACTTTCCAAAATGATATCAGGCAAAGTCTGAATTCTAGATGTTAATGCAAAGACTACATGTTCGAGCTGTAAAGAAAACAAGATCCAAAACAAAACAAATGACAAAAAAGATCCCCACTTGTAACATAGATCCCAACAATAAGTAAGAAAGTAAGGAGCACCAGGTTCTATCTAAATTATTGTAAAGTAAGCACCTAATGTTATCAGAATATAACATTATTTAAATAAATCCATGCAAAATTTAACACTTCAAAGAGCAAGTAAACAAGAATTCTCTTGTCCAAAAGCTCATTGCTCCCGCCATGGCATTGGAATCTGTTCACTAACCCTGCCAAGGGCCAAGCTATTAACTGTACTGCAACATTAATTATGCTAGAAATGTGCTATACAGCATCACATTATTAATGTCAATAATGATATCCACCAAAAAACATTCAAAATACTTACCAACTGTAAGTGAAATGGTTCCTTGAAGGACCATCCAGTTTTCTCTTCATCAAAAAGAGAAATCATTCTCTTTACAAACAATTCATCACCAGAAAAACAATTGGAGTTTCCATCCACAGATAAGATGATGCGCGGAGCCAGACAGCACAGCAGGTCAACAATCTGTAACTGTATTTTTTCCTTTTCAGACAGCAATATAGGGGAGAAAGGGCTGACATTGTCTGCACACACAAAATAAAAAGGCAAAAAACCCCTAAGAATTACTTTCACTTTTCTTTCTTTATTATTATAACACGACCAACATCATAACCAAAAATACATGACTCAAGATACTTAATTAATTTATACTAGAAATAATCAAAATTAATACAAGAATACAAATTTAGTAACTAAACAGATGTGATTAAAATTTAACATAGAAAGTAATTAGTTGATCAGAGGTTGAGTATAGTAAAATACAGTATTATAGTAAAATATATAGTATTATATAGTAAATTATATAGTATTATAGTAAATTATATAGTATTATAGTAAAATATAGTATTACGATAATTTTCTGATTAAATTTCAACAATAGAACAAAAATTTGAGTAAAACAGTACAAGAACTAGTACTGGTAACTGCTTAAATAACTAAATCAACCTATATACAAGCTAAGATATCAGAGATAACTGATATTCACCGGTAGCATTCTTGTCTATATCCAATGCAAGATCACCAGAGGCCTGCAATGGGGAAATTTCAAAACTGTCGTCGATGCTCATCGTGCTGCTCGAACTAGTAGCATCGTCATTAAAGAGATCCTCTTCTGTTGTTAATGCCTGCGACCTGACCTTGAATAAGACAGTAACCAACATAAAATTAACTATTTACACTGCTGTTCTCAATTTCAATGCTTCTCTCAAAATCCAGTTCACTTGTAACAACTGTCAATGCAAGCAAATGTATTATAACTCCACAGTTGATTGTCTATTCAACATAACTTGAGTCTACTTGTTCTGAAGTTGTAATGGAGCTCTAACATTAAAATTAAATGCTTGCAAACCATTCGGAAAACCAATAATATCAGTTTTATAAAATCTGTAGTCTGTTCATTTTAAATGAACAGGTGTGACTAAGTTTGCTGGATGTAAAGGTAAATGGCAAAGTAAGAGGAGCCAAAAAGACGTCAATAACATTTTAGAGCAGAGTTAGAATGGTTTTACGGGGTATATGCTACAATTACCTTCATCTCTGATAACTGGTCAAAAAGCAATTCGGTCAGCGTATCCGGCCAAATCATTTTTACGAGAGACGAAAGAGAATCGTTAAATCCAACATCATCGGATGCTTCACTCAACATCTTTTGGAACATCGTAACTGGCACCAAGAGTTGAGCACTTATCCCAGACTTTTTAACGAATGTTTTCAGATTATCTGTGAACTTTCTCATCAGGTTCTGCAATATAAAGACCCTGAATTTCCATACACCGAATGAAAGAGTATTTATCTATATACACAAGCTGAATTTAAAGTTTCAATATCACAATTCCATAAAAGAATGAATGTTACCTGTAACTGATCCACCAAATTCTGTGCTTCTTCCGGAATGGCAGTCCACACCTTATGAATCTTACTCAAAATGCTAGTTGAAAGACAAATCTGATAAGCCATTAGTTCCAAAGCTTTTGGCTAAAGAGTCAAACAAACAGGCAATACAAAATAATTTATTAGAAGCAATGACACAAAAACATAATTTATTCAAAGCGATGACACAGAAACATAATTTATTCAAAGTGATGACACAGAAACATAATTTATTCAAAGCGATGACACAGAAACATGAACTTTCATCGTCGTTAAGTGCTTTAAACGAAGTCAGATTCAATTTCAATGCAGCTTTTAAATATAACCAAAACAAATTACTCTGGAAGTGCAAGGTAAAAGCGTCATACATCGGACAAGTCCTGCTTCACTAAATCAAGGTCCGAATATGCAATAATCTAATCATTCAGAAACTCATCAACTAACCTCAGGTTGAGAATTCTCCAAATAAAAGGCCACGTCACGTTTCAACAATTTCACAACGTGCTCGGCAACATGTTCAAGAACGCTGCAGTTTGTCGGCTGTTCGGTCAGCTTCCTGGAATGACGCCCCGCGGTCGGCACATCAAGTGACTCGTCGAAACTCGTGACCGAGAAGCACCATTCAGGATCTAGAAACCTGTTCTTAGAATCGCAGAACTTTCGGCATCGAGCCTTCTCTCGATGCTCCGAGAATCTCGGACAATCAGTGCAAGGACAAGGTTGGCGACGGAATGAACATCTCCGACGATATGCTGATCGCATACAGTCCAGTCTGAATTCTCTTCAACCTCCGGAAGAAGCCAGTCGACAAGATTCAACCGAATGTAAGACTCTGGCTTGCCAGCGTCAATGAAATACCAACTAGAGACACCGTACAGTCTGATGTATGTTGTGAGAAAGCAAACACTTCTATCAGAAACCATTACCACGTTGGGCCGAAAGAGTGACCAAATGTCATCGATGAGAAAAAACAACTTCTTTTCTAAAAGGCAAATGAAGAGCTGGAAAGCCTCATTCTGAACATGGCGTACACTGAGAAACCTAAGAACATCAACATAAAGTAAAGTAAATAAGTAAGTAAGTAAAGTCAAGATTAATGTGGTGACTGATCGATAGACTGCCTAAAGTCTATTTAACATATTTAAAGTATAATTCAGTTATAATAAAACATAAAGACTAATTCAGTTACTCTGAGATGGGATAGTCATATAATTTAAATATAAAGCGCTGCTCATAAAATCAATAGTATGAAACAGAGGCTGATATTCAAGAACAATATGCCATGTACTCTTCTGTCATAAGACATGACTTAAAGTGCCCTCCTCAATAATAACTGAATATTAAAAATTGCATCATAACTGAAAAACTACATCACATCGTGAGTATTGCAAAGGCCATGTAAAATAATTGCAAATCAAAAGAAATGTTGTGCCCGGAACGAAATGTTACGCCCAAAACAAAATGTTATGCCTGAAACGAAATGTTATACCCAAGTCATTTGATAACAGCAATAAGCATGGACAGCAATAGGTGAGATATCTAAAAGTTTACATATAAGGTATTTGTTGGTATTAAAAAGCACGATTGTTGGTGTCATCGTATACAATACCTCCTGACACTGGTCTGAACTTTGTGCCACAGCGTCTCAAGCTGCACCAAAGTCTCATTACCCGAAGAACTGCAGCTTGGAACGAAGCAACTGGCAATGGCAACAAGGCACTTCAGCAGCCACGCACAGATTTCGATATTCTTGGACTCGGTGAGCAGCTGCTGAATCGCGGTTACGAGGCTGGAGTGATCCTCTGCGGAAAGACTTCTAGGATATTTCTCGAGGATCGCAATAACCAACTGCACCCTAGCAAAACAACTCCGATGTTGAAAAATAATCATATGAAGTCATAAATCAGAAATGTTTTGCAAAAAGCAGATTAACACAAACTGCAGGTTATATTGACCAGACTGCATCCTTTGAATTGATGAAATAGACTGACGTCTACAAATGATTTCCAGTAAGTATGTAAAATCTAGTTAACTTACATAGTAATCTTGAATTAGTGCTGTAGTAGCTGCCGGTCTATTAGGCACTTAATCTCGCGTTGAAATAGCTATATAGCTGAAACACAATGGTCAGCCGCCAGGCAAGGGTCATTAGATCCATGGGCATTGTGACTGGAACATTATAGCCACAGGGTGAATGATCTTTGAAAGAGAACGGTTTTAAGCTTAAAGACTTGAGGAAATGTTGAAAGTATTGAAGCAAATGCTGATTCTCAATTTCTTATTGATGGTGGCACAGTATTATGCATACTAATACAACATTACTCATTGCATTCTTCAAATTGTAAACCATTCGATGTCGTGCATCATCACCCATTTCAGCTCAATAGCACTGCAACTTCAAATATCAGCAACTGCGCTTAACCCCTTAACTGGGTGCCCCGAGTAATGCTCGTCCATTTTACATTGAGTTACAAATAGTTGCCCAGTTAAGGGGTTAAAATTTGTGCTATTTGCAAACTGAATAGAAAGTATTAGATGTTACCAAGGAATGACATGAAGACCGCTGGAACACGTAATAATCTTGTCCAGAATCACCGACCATCCTGTCTCGATGCGACGACGTTTGGCAGAATTTCCATGCTGCGAGCTGCCACACTGAGATATCTGTGAAAATTCGGCCATGACGGATCCATCTCTAAACAACTGATAAAAGCATACAGAATCCCAGAACTCCAACTTCATTTCCAATCTTCAAAATCTCTTAAAGGTTTCCACAAGATAAGGAGGTCAGCATAGACACAGTAAACCAATGAAAATTTCGACCAATGAATGGTTTATGCGCCACAGGAATATGACCAAATGCTAGTACCCCCAAATAAAATTTGCATTTACGCATTATCATCAAAGCACAATAATAATTGCTTGCTGTGTAGTTTCACTGACTAAAACTATAACATCGGTATGAAGTTGATTAGTCATATACAGTCATATACAAAATATAAAATCGTCTTTACTTGATAACAAAGATCAGCTGCCAACTGCAGTAAATTGTCTCTTAACAGATACTGTGAAACATCTTTGCTGTTGCTGAAACAAGACCAAAAACAGGAGGTTGTTAAGAGCAAACACAAATGTCTTCAACGGACTACAGGCAATCCATGCTAGTATATGCATAGTAACAAAATGACTCACCTATTATTCAAATAGCACACTAGTTTCATAAAAAGCACATTTTCAAATTTACCAATCTCTGTAAAAGTTAAATAAAATTTCAACCAAATATCCCTCATCATTCTGAATACAAATTTGATTCATGCTACTTATAATTTAAATTTTAATCTATTGCAAATGCACTTTGCCACTTTTGAGAACAATTAATGAGCAGAAGTGACTGCTTAATAAAGAAGTACTGTTCACTGCTCAACTAATCCTGGATATATTGTTTTTACATTGAGTTAAAGTTAAATACACGTTACAGAAATCAGTCTTTAAGTCTTTAACTTGGTCATAACTATTCAATATGTCACTATCTCTAGAAAAAGTATCACTAATATATGCAAAATTAAAAAAATTTCTACAAAACCTTGAAGAAAATTTGCTTCTACTTCTCATCTCATCTAAATCATAATACACAGCTTCATACAACTGGAGCAGGTTTATCTAAAACAGACAAAAAATAAAACACAGTTTAATCTGCAAAACAACAGCTATGGAACAACGTTCTAATTTTCAGAACAATTACTATTTCTTGTAACATTAAAAATTACAAGGTAAAACATATATCCATAGCTTTAATCACACCACATATTAAAACTTAAGACATTGGTAAAATTACCGTATATACTCGCGGATAAGTCGAGAAATTTATGCTCTAAAATTCACTTAAAATGCAGTCAACTTATCTGCAAGTATATACGGTACAATTTCTATATGGAAGCTTGGTAGTCATTTAGCAAATTAGAATTGTATTTAATGATAAAGTGTCCTTTCAGAGGTGGTCAGAGGAAAGAATCAAAGAGTAGAGTGAGTTTACTGAGTTAATAATCAGATGCAGATTCTTACTTGACTACATTATAAATACCCAAAAGCAAACAAAGTCTCCCTGATACTGCAAGTGAAATAAAAATTTAAGTAGTACAGTCTCGTCAAGATCAAAATGAAAACATGGTAAAACTTAACAAAAGTATCTCAATAATCATTTTCAAATAATACAGAGTGATATCACCAACTGAAAATCACAAATTTCACGTTACATTAGAGACCATACATCAGTTTGAACATCTAATCTTCTAAATTGCATTTCCTTCTCAATACATAACTAAAATCAAATTTTTAAAAACATTAAGTTTTAAAACACAAGTACTAAGAGAAATTCTATACTAAGAAATTTTACGAAACTAACTCATTATTTTGTTTACTGAAAAAAATAATATTATTATTATTATTACAAGACTATTATATTATTATTATTATTATTATTATTATTATTATTATTACGAAACTAACTCCGTAGTGAATATAAAATAGACTTCACAAAAAAGCTTTGAAAGCTTTATCACCTTCCATGAAGTCCAGTCGACAGCATATGCCAGGTCTGAACCGTGCCCTGACCCACGTGGATAGTGCACTAACATCTGAAGCTGAAAGAACTCAACCAATCCATCCTAAACAGCAAATCAACTGTAAGTAAGTAAGCAAGCAAATAAGCAAGAAACGAAGCAAGTAAGTAGATCAATACGTTTCTATAGTGCCATTTGAAAGCTTGGCAGAGTGCACCAGCTTCTTTAGGAGTGTTCAATCTGGGTCGCACCGTAGTTCACAATCAGAAATCCATGGTTTTTCAGGGTTGTAGATCTAGATTAGGAGTTGCTAGAAAGTACACCTATGGAGGATGATAACGAGATTTGAGGCAAGTCAAACACAGAATAAGGTTTTCACCATAGAATATCCAGAAAAAAGAGTTTTCATCTGTTCCGAAAGATTTCTGCCATGATAGTCAATGGCGTCTATTCAGTCGACAGTGAATACACAATTCAATGACTCTGTGAATCTCTGATGGAAGATCATACCAGCAAGCATATTTACAGTAGCATCAACGGGGACAACAAAAGAATACATTAGAAAAACGAATACGAATGAACACAGCAACAAAAGATGATGCAAGAAAATTTCAACAAAACAGAATTACAGCCAAAAACTCTAACTATCGGAAACTTTAAACATTGCTAAATAAAATTACATGATGATTACATCTGGCTTAAAAGTAATCTTCTGAGACTACGATAATCAGTAAACAACTAACAAATTATTTTACCTTCATCTTATCTGAAGGCTTCTTTTTCCAAACAGACAATAAAGGCAAAAACAGTTCTTCGCCAAGTTTACAAACTAGAATGCGTCGACTAGAAGCTGCTGCATGACAGATAATATTTGTAGCACACAGCATATGTTCAACAACTAACAAACTGTCATTGAATTTCCTGCAAAATAAATAAATAAACTACTTTAAACTATATATGAACATATTTAATAATGAAATAAAATGCTTGTAAAGTCATCACAGGATAGTACAGCACACTTGCCTGATACAGTTAACCCCTTAACTGGGGATCCCGGATATATCCGTCCATTTTACATTGAGTTACAGTTAAATACATAGTTAAGGGGTTAAATTAATAATAAAAACCAGTAACATGATAAAAATACTTTAAAGGCATTGATGGTAAGACAGCTAAAATTGACATTCTTTAGATCAAAGTGATATTGTCAGAAAAGTCAAGTCATCATTAATAAATATAAAAGTTCTAAGCATTTATATTAACTGTACGTACAATAGAACTACTTCACTTAAGTAAGTAAGTAATACGAAATTTCTATAGCGCTCCCCGAAAGCTCGGCACAGTGCACCAGCCTATTCACGAGCGCTCAATTTGAGTAAAATCCATAGTCCGTTGTGGTCAAGGTTCTAGATCCAGGTAGGCAATTGCCTCCTTGTCTTCAGATCTAGACTCAAAACTTGTCATGTCCACCCTTCCTAAACAGAACTTGACAAATTCAGACTGATACCCAGGAACCTGAAACACCATGGATTATAATTTTACTTAGAATTTTACAGCTTAAATGACCATCAACCCATTCCAATTGCATTGGCATCATAGACATTATCTGGCTAATTCACTTAGGCCTAAATAACAGTAGCACCACTTCTGGAACCATACGTCAGCGAAACCATTTCAACTAATTTTTATTTTTTCTAATTTAAGTTTCCGGTGGCGCCGTTTCCGGCGACCAAGCATGCTCCTGTGCATGCCTCGAAAAGCGTCGTTCTGGGCGGTTCGACGATATGTTGCGCTCGTTTTAGCGCAAAATGTCCAGTGACCTTCCCGTCATTTTCGGAGGTCCTCTGCGCTTTTCTCGGGTGGATTAGGGCGGTTTTAGACGCTGATTCGCCGCCTGTCTGGTCCGCCATCTTGTTTTGCGATTTTTCTATCAACGCGGCCTGGCAGAACTGCAGACTAGATACCCGTGCGGGAATGCTGCGACATCCGTTCTAATTGTAACCTGGAATTCCATCCAAAGTCGGATTCACCTAGATGACGACGGTTTACTCACGAGTCCGCATCTCAGAAATTCTCCGTGTGGCTCGCCTCGCGGACAGTTCTCACAACATCCGCGAATTTACAACATCTCATCCCGTGTTTTTGTTCCTTTGACGTGCCTGGTGCGGACGGTTCTACAGCGGAAGGCTCCTTTCTCATTGCTGTCATGGGCGTTTGGGCGGCGATTTCCGTCGTTTCCATCAGGGCTGACTTTACGCTGTCTCTGTTATCCGGCGTTCCCCATCGGCATGCCAAAGTATGTCAAAGCGCCTTTGACTTCGACCTTCGTCGTGCGTACGGCGCTATAGAAGTCGTCAAGAAGATAAAGATAAAGATAATTACCTTGATTGAGCAAAGTACTTTGTCAGCATCGGAAAGAGATTATCACAGCAGAGATCACGATGATCAACAATGTTCAATAAAATAATATGCAGAGCCTTCGAAAGAACACAACGGTCGAATTTAATCTCAGATGCTGCGTTGAAAATTCGGCAGAACTGAGATAACAGATCTATGAAATGTTCAAAAGCAATATAATGAATACTGCTGGTGAAATAAAAAAAATCATAAAACATTATTACACAATCAATTTTTTATGAAACTCACTGCTTGACAATGCTATAAAGCAAATTCTAAATTCTATTATTTAAAAGAAATCTCAAGAACTTATTTTGCATTTCATTCAAGTGACAGCTGTTCAAGTGCCCCTCACATACATTGGCCTTTGACACTGCCTATGGTGTGATAGAAATTGTCTCAATAATAATAATAATAATAATAATAATAATAATAATAATAATAATAATAATAATAATAATAATATTATTATTATTATTATTATTATATAATCATCAAATCATTAAGCATAATAATAATAATAATTATTATTATTATTATTATTTAGTAATAGTAATAATAATAATAATAATAGAATAATCAAACTAAATCATTCAAGAAATATGTTTTAATATTCAAATTCTGAAGTACAGCAGAGCCAGTCAATAATATCATGCTAAAGGGAATGATATTAATTGGAGATAATATTAACAGCTTTTGAATACATGTACAAAAACATGCATCGTGCCTGAAGAATGGAGGTAATTAGACAAGATATCAAGAGGGAAGTGATATTACAACAAAGAGGTCTAAGTCCACCTAAAAGATATATCTATTGATTTAGTTTACCATCCTAAGACCATAATCCAAACACACTTGGTTAATTTATCTGAACGTCCAATAGTAATGCCATGGCCACACCTTCATTCGAATTTCCACGATTAATGGTGAATTTTACATTTTTCCTCAAATACTTTGAGCTACATAAGCATGAAGTCTATTTGCAACTTCAGGTATAAATCTGACACACGAAACAAAACTGCCACTCGCACTAAAACTGTGGCTAACAGCTCAATAAAGAAAATCAACTTAATTGGTTTGTAAGTATAAACTGGTTATTATCACAGAAACAAAACTTATTTACAGTAAAAACTTTCTTGAAAAAGGAAAACAGAGAGTGTCATTAAAAAGTTCATATAAGTTATGTCAGTTCTTTCTATACACGAATAATTCATTAAAATGCTTATTTAAAGCAGTAGGCACAAACTGAAAGGTGAAAATTGATAAGCAAAAGCTACTACTACTGCTATTCAACATCTGCCAAGTATTTATGGGTAATGATCAGTAAGTAACATTGTGTATTAAAAGTACAACTGTAGGTCCACTTACCATCAGAAATTTTTCTATCCAAATAACACCAGAATCTTCTCTTACTCAGCATTTCTCTCATTACAACATTTGTGAATTCAACACCAAACATCTCACACCCTGAATTGTCCTCAAGCAGCTCAACTAGGAGCTGGACAACATGATTTGGCTTCAGTCTGACGCCTGAAAGCAAAAACCAATTTCACCAAATCCCCAAAATAAATGCCTATAATAAAAACATATATATTTCTAAATATTCTCTCATGATAGAGAAATATTGAAAGAGAAAAGTAGGTCAGTGTAACTGTCTGATCTTGCTCTCTGGTCTTATCCCTTCATCTATTCTAGTGTTTATAATTTCAAAACCTCTGCTAAATTCAAATACAACCATGGGATTCTACTATTTAGAGTAGAATAAAATAATTAAAAATAGGTCCTCAGTTCAGAATCAATTCTCAGATTCTGTGTATTTAATAAATAAATGAATACACAATCGTGAATAATATAACCAAAAATGTCCATATAAATTTAGCTGTGTTAACTATCTTTAAAAGCAAAATCAAGAATCTCGTGTTAAAAAATGGCAAAACTTTAACATTTATAACGTATCAATCCAACAAATCACATTTGTGAAATAAACAGATTCTCTACCAGTGCTTCTGCAGGCCGTTTTTACTGCTGTCTTCAGAAGCTGGAGAGCTTCTTGCTGCATTTTCAGAAACGTATTCTGCTGACGTTCTTTTGCTAATAGTACTGCCTTTACATCCCTCAAAAAAATGGCCCTCAACATCTGAAACCCAGAAGAAGCACAATAAAAGTCTCACACCAGATCTGTCCAGTCTGCTAAACAGTCAGATAAAGACTGTATACAAACTGCAATTTCATAAATGAATAGCGGTCCATTGTAACATTAAAAATTCTGTGTCAAATACATTAAGGGGTAGGGGGGGCATAGTGCAGCAGTGCATGCCATGCAATCGGAGGGCACCGGGTACAAATCTGACCTTAGGCACAGCATAGCAAACCTTGGACAAGTTGTTTACCCTCTATGTTTGTGAGGAAGTCAACAGGAACCCCCTGCCACTCAGCTCACCCCCAAATGGCCTAAAATCCAATTGGCCCCACCCTGGGGTACACAACTCATCATCATCATCACACATTGTCTATCATTTTTAATATTTCCCTATTAAATTTACAACATCCGGAACTTAACTACTAAATGCATGCCAGAAAGGTATTTTTGCGACAGCTCAATAGCACTTCTTATTCTGCACTTCACTTATGCATTTGTCAATATCACTTTTTTAAAAATATGCAATACCAAGATTACAATATATGACAGAAGAACTACTAAAAGTATTGCAAAATTCTTCAAAATAAATTCTCACCACAAACAGTCTTTGCCAATTAAGAATTGATTGTCTACTTCTACTAATATCAGAGCTTTCATTCAAGGCACTGATTACTTGAGACCGACTCAATTCCATCTTTATTTTGACAATTTGTTTCTAAAAGCAAAATAGAGTGACAAATTATTATAAGATCAAAATTTTAAACATTTCATCAAAGCAGGTGAAGTAATACAGAGCTGCAGCCTTGTTGCTTTAAGAATTATTTTTGGGAACAATAACAGGAAAACCAGTTTTTATAAGCATTGATGTAAGATAATGAAACAAGCAGATTGAAGAAATCTGCTATATTTGAAGCATCAAACATGATCTGATAACACAAACACACACACACACACACATACATCCACGACCAATCATCATCTTCAATAATCATGGGTTCAGTGGGGGTGCCAGGCATAGGCAGGGCATAGGCAGGGCCAGACATAGGCACATTAGGCAGGGCCAAGGCCATAGGTCTTGCCATTTTTGGCTAGGCCCTGCCATGGGCCCTGCCAGACAAACAGTGAAATAGACTTAGGCTAATATGCTAAAATGTTGATGATATTTTCATTAGGTGCCCAAGGTCAATTAAGAGGAAGACGTTAAGGTCTGCAACAGTTCTCAGTCATTAATTAGCTCATTCAGTGCTGTGGCAGAGACATGCAAATACATAGCCAGAGATATCTGGCTGTGAAATCATCTTATCCTCCCTTATCCTCTTATCCTATCATTGATCTGATAATCAGCAGGTCATTCCATCCCTCTACAGACAAGTATTGGCCACAGCCACTGTGATGCAACTTCTAAGCTACACTAGAGGGGTGCTAGACGGTCAGGCCAGTGACAACTTACAACTTTAACCGTTGTTGAATTTGTTGAAAGCTGAAACTTCGTTGACAGTCTGGTTTTACAGGAGATGAAATAGACGTTATAAATTGATGGCTTAGTTTTCATAAATTGAAATAGGCCTAGCATTATAGCACTCATAGCAATTGCACTCAAGTAAAAATGCTTCAGCATAATTAATGATTAGTTTATGATTATTAAAGAAATCAAAAAGTTGAATTGCAATCGATTGTGCATGTATTGTGCAATTAGGCATACGTGACTGACATTTCTACAGTCGTTTTCGTCCAGTGGCCCTGGCAAACAATTCTGGGCCCTGCTACAGGCCCTGCCTGCCTCAGTTCACAACCTGATGCTGCCACTGCATGGGCTTAATGTCTGTTACAGCTTAGTCCTTTTCTTGTCTATTTAAAGTTCCATGGACGAAGCAACGAATACATGCTTACCTTTCTCTCGGTCATCTTTTCTGTATCTGCAGCACGGCAAGCATTATGCAAATCCGACAGAACATGACAAAGTCTTTTCCTACAAATAAAACATCCACAATCACCCCTGAAGCTAAAGATCAAACTGCCTTCAATACATACATAACTAAATACAATTCCATACATCATTCATACAGCAAAAAATTCATTCTGAGATATTTCTAATTAATTCTTTGCCAATTAGTCATTGAAAGCAGTTCTAAATAAAGCTCTTTCTGAGCATCATTTGACAAAGGGTGTCACTGAGTACTCCACCAGCAACATCGAACAATCGACCCTGATTGTATTAATCAATACACAATAGACAAGGATGTAACATCTCTCCATGTCTCTTTAACATATTAGCTGAAGCATTGATGAGAAATGCACTAGATGGATATAAAGGTGGATTCAAAATAGGAGGAAAATTGATCACACAATCTCTGCTATGCAGATGACATTGTCCTAGTAGCAACATCAGTTAAAGACCTTCAAGAACCAGTGAAAAGAATAGAACATACTGGAACCGAATACAATATGAGCATAAACGCAAGCAAAACAAAAGTAATGTCAAATATGGAGCATCAAATAACAATCTTAGCAAATGGACAGGTGCTTGAGCAAGTTTCTAACTTCACATACCTAGGAAGCTTGATCCAAGATGATGCAAGATGCAAAGATGACATCAAAGCAAGATTGGCCTTGGGAATGAATATAATAATTAAATTACTAAAAGTTTGGAAGAACAAATCGGTCAGTAAACTTATAAAGCTAAGATTGATCAGGGCAGTAGTTTGGCCTGTTACCTCGTACGGCTGAGAGTCATGGACACTAAATAAAGAAGAAGAAAATCGAATTCAAGCATTTGAAAACAAATACTTGAGAAAAATGTTGATGATTTGCTATACAGATTTTATATCCAATGAGACACTACACAAAATGGCAGGAATTTCTGAAACATATAAAATCAAGAAAAATGAGATATTTTGGACATGTTACTAGAAAAACAGAAGACTCAATTGAAAACTCAATAATAACGGGTTTGACGGAAGGAACCAGGAGGCAATGCAGACCCAGAACCAGCTGGATAGACAACATTATGACATGGTCTAACATGAAAGGAGCTCCGCTAATGGAAGCAGCTAAAAAAGGGACCAGTGGAGAATTATTGTTCAACGTTGCGGCCAACCTTCACATAGCGACGACGGCTTCATGACATGACATGACATACAGTTCAAAATCATTAAAATTATCTCATACAGATATAATAAATATGGCATGAATTCCTGAAGGCTTTAATTTTGACAAAGGATGTCACTCAGTACTCCATCAGCCATTCATCCATCAATTGTTTTTACATTTTTACTTATTTCATTGCTCCAATTAGCGGTTCTTGTAAATTTCTCAACTGAAAAACAGTACTAATATCAACTTAAAATAATGTATATGCTGTTTGACGTTTGTCTGTCGCCAGGGCATGCGATCAAACTTCTGCAAGGGATCACCGACGGCTCTAGATCGGTGTCAGTATGGCCGGTAGAGTGCTAAATAACATCGGCAGACAGATACTGTACACAACATACTGAGATCACTTTCTCAACAATTCTTTCCAAATCCACATACCAGCCATGATTTTCATTGAATTATTTTGTCTCATTAATTTTCCCAGCGTGTATTCACCACCGACTAACACGATTCGAACTTCAATTACTGCGTTACGCCGTATGACTGCGACATGAGTTTGCCGTTTCAAGTGCTACATAAGTTACCTTTTACACTGGCATGTAGAAGTAGTATGAGTCGATCACGAAATAAACAAAGCCTCATATCCCGTGCTACAATTAATGGTTTTTTTTTTATTTTAAAGGCAAAGAACTCACTCTGCATCTGTTGAAGCCATCGTCAACTGATGATTTCGTCGATTTAATCCGAGAATTATCACGAGATCGGCGCAAATCGGTGAAAATAAACAGATAAACACAACAGACAGAGCGATATTAAAGCATTGAATTTTCATCAATATAGCGCCGTTACTAGACAGTGCCCGTATTGACAAGCGCAATGCACTTTGAATTAAGCCAAATAAGTTACCGCAAAGCAAATGCAATGTAAACAGACCATTTTAATACTGTCTGGTGAGCTTGACCCATGCGAATCAGGATTTTCTCCAGACCTTTTAGATTAAAAAGCAGTCCAGTCTTACGCTGACCTTTTCCCGGCCGACAATCCACCTTGCCCTGGTTGCCCATTTTTCAAGAAAGATCAAGCACATAGGAATAAGCAGCTATATTGTACTACAATTGAAGCGCTATATAAATTTACAAGATTTTACTTACTTACTCTGATCATTGACCAATCGGTTGTTGCACCCGTTTTGATAACTGCTAGTTGTTTCTCAGTGTGTGACCCTAGGCTCTGGAATTCATTGCCATAGCTAGCACTTTATCGATTTTCAAATCCTTTCTTAATATGTGCCTTTTTGGCTTGGCTTATAATATAATAATATAACAAGGTTTAAAGTTGTTCAGTAGGGACTGTCCTGTGTGAGAACCAATGTGCCTACTACCCCCCTACATTGCTCCCCCACTGTTCTGACTGATCTTTCCGACTTGATCTGGCTCTAAATTGCTATAATTTGATTTGAATTTGGTGCGCCATTGGCTGATGCCTTGGGCATTATGATAGTGGCACCATAGAAGTTCATTGATTGTTTGCTGTTGCTTTGAGTTGGTAACTAAATGAGATCTATAAAAATTATATAGAGAAGTGGCCAGTAGTAACTGCTTATTCTTAAGTAATTAGTCTAAATTTGAAACAGATATAGCCAAAGTGCAGGAATAGTGCAGGAACATCTTCCTTCACAAAGGTCAAAGGGTCGGGTCATTCATTCATTCTTGGTCGTTTAATCCAAAGGGTCATAGTGGCTGGGACGTTATGGCTATGGAAGAAATGATTTTTAAAAAGAGGAATGGTTTAATTTTGCATAGCCCAAATGACATAGCATATTACCGGCAAATTACAAATTATGTACAACTTGAAATTTTTGTCAAAGAGTCTCTCAAGAGTGGTTGCAAAGCAGATTCACATACACTGAAATTAGCACAGCTCCAAAACATCTGTATTTAGATTCACTTCAGACATCATCATAATAAAACACACGTGGAACAACTCAACAATGCCTGAATAAAGAATGTACAGTACAAAAACAGGCACAGGCAGAGCCAACTGATACTCCCATTCAAATGCCGAGTGACTTAACTGTATCGTCAGACGTCAGTAACTAAATGTATCAATAATAAATTACATGTCTATAGGATGAATGCAAGTTAGCAGCAGTTATTAGATTAAAATCATTTAAATTTGGCTGAATGGTCAATATTTAGGACATGAAATTGCCATAACCAGTTCTTCAGCTTACAGCAAAGATAATTCTATGCTTTTTGCATGACAATCAAATTTTACACCTGGACAAAAAACAAGGATCACCAGAAACTCTTCAATTGACTAATCTATAAAAGGCCACGGAAATAAATGATGAGGGATGAGGATGATGACAATGATGAAGACAATGATGAAATACAATCAGTACAAAGTGCATGAAGGTATTACACATTCAAACAAAGAATAAATTATTTTTTCTTTTTTGCTGCTGGACTTTTGCCTTTTTCTTTTTCAGGGCTTTTGCTTTTGTCTTTTTTCTTGGATTTTGAAGCTTTGGGGTCATCCAGTTCTTTTTCACCCTGTAATGCTCCATCTTTAGCTGCAAGCAATTCTTTCAACTGCCGTTCCTTCTCCAGGTATTGCTGTCGAATTGACTGCCTAGCTTCATGCAGTTTAGCGCGATATTCATCTCTTTCGATCTGCAGTGATGCAATGATCACAAATACTCTTTACACATGTGCAGATTTAACCCAATGCATGATTATATTTGAAGTTTTCAAAAATATTAATAGTAATATGGATGGTATAGAAAGGCAAAGCCAAGAATGGCTGACTGCCAGTTCTGCTAATTCTAATACTTGCAAATAGTCTTTATAGACCAGCATTTATGGGACACTTCAGCACTAAGAACAGAATTAAAACAATCATGAACCTCTTC